>JACMIG010003043.1:0-13260 GCA_014805385.1 Levipalatum texanum | reverse complement strand
CTACAAAACCAAGGCCGCAATTCATCATGGGGATTTTCGGGGATCCCCGGGGATCCCCGGGGATCCCCGTAGTGCAGGGGGATTAGCCAGCACTGTATGGTCCCAAGACAAATCCCAGAAAGCGGCAACTTTCAAGAACGTGTGGTTCTGAAGATAATCGAAGCGGAATTTGTCGCGAGCGGACTCAAAATATACACCTTTCTGGTTCTTGGCAATAAGCAATAAAGCACTTTTATTGCCACATGTCACAAGGGGCAGATTTAATTGCAGATTCCGTACTTTTATTGTCGAACGTGACGATGTTGATCATAAGCCGGACATTTTATTGCAGCAGAAAGGTTGCAGCTGATTCAATAAGAATAAATGGTAAATCAGCTTTAAAGCAGCAGAGTAATTTTAAACCTTATTACGAAAAGCACACCTCGGTAAAAACTTCTAATCATCTTCTTTTAGCGTTTCAAACACTAAAGTGGCAGCAGCGATAAACATAACGTATTCCGGAAGTTGGTTGAAATTCGAGCTCCAGGAACAGCTTAGTTGAATGGAGTTAGACGAGACCGACGAAGAGGCTGGAGAGGAGCTCATTGCGGAGGTTGGAGCCTCCGTCGGTCACGAGGCGCTGCCCAATGACGAACTCGGACTGCGAGCGGTCCGACAGGAAGACGATCACCTGAACGACCGTGTGGATCGATTCGCGACTGCGCAAAAATCTCGCCTTTAATGGAGATCGAACCCGCGACATTCAGAGCGCGCTCTGAGCGCCAAACCACTATGCTACGATGCTACCTTGGCAATGTCGTCGGGCTCGCCCATGCGTCCGATGGGGATGATGTTGCGCTGCGTGTGCATGTCGTACATCTTGTCAACATTGGTATCGCTCATCCCGAGCTTGGAGAAGATCTCCGTCTTGATGAGGCCGGGGCTGAAAATGGGTTGTGTTCTATGAGACGATTTGTCTACAATAACGGTTTGAACATTGTATGAGCTGGTTTGGAAAATCAATGTCAACGAACTTGACGGCATTGACGCGGATGTTCTTCTCGATGAGGCGTCCCGCGAGTTGGACCGTCAGCTGGTCGACCGCCGACTTCGAGATGGCGTAGTACGGATTCAGCTGTAAAATGCAAAAGTGGAACATCCAGAGCGGCTCGAACCCGAAAGACGATTTTCGTGAATCCGCGTCTTTACCACTGCACTAAATGAAAACGCTCACACTGCCCGAAGTGAAGTGGTGCGCGGCGATGGACGAGACGTTGACGACGGCGCCCTGGGAAAATTTTGTTTGCATTCTGACACTGGAAGATTACATGGGATCCATTCAACTCTCTGGAGATAATCAGGATTTACATCTCTCACGTTCTCCACGCAGGAAAACAAGCGTGGACCGGGGAAGGATTGTTTTGCATATAGTACCTGCGTGAGCTCGAGGAAGGGCTGTGCGTGCTGGACGAGCAGAATAATGGAGCGGACGTTGACGCGCATGGTGTAGTCGAAGCTGTCGATGGGAATGGCGAAGCCGAGTCCGCCATCGTCACACGTGGTTCCGCCGGCATTGTTTACCTGCAATGTGTTTAGAGGTTCTTATAAAATACCAAAAATTTTGTAAGTTAAAATCCTCCATAGATAAGGAATAGATTTAATTCAGAACAGTGGGCAATGATCGAGAAGTTTGCATTAGGCTCCTTGAGAGCGGAGCTATCCAAGTTCAACATACATATCGTGAGCCTCTGCATCATTCTGCTGCGAACTTTTCAGATCAAACATCGTTCGATGCAAGGTATTCAAGGCATACAAAGTGTGTTGTGTGCGTAGCGCAGAACGTAGCTACTCTGAATGGGCGTAGTGATCTATGATCTCGAATCAGTATATTGCAAGCCTCACATCAAAAGCTTGAAAGGCCCCGTCAGTGGTGCTCTTTGTACTCTCAGAACTGGCCATTTTATCGTACCAGGACGTCGATCTTGCCGAACTTGGCTACGGTATCGTCAACGATTTTCTTGGCGATGGCGTCGTCCGTCAGGTCACCGAGCACCTCAATTGCGCATTTCAATAATTATTTACTAGGGGCCTATTATCATAAGAATTATGCCCACTGAAAATACCTCGCAGATGTTCTCGTCCAGAGCTCCGGCGGTTTTGAGGATCTCCCGAGTCTGGGCTGCCGATTGAGCACTGCGACCTGTGATCGTGACCTGGAGAACGGGAGATCTATGATAGAAGATCTTGTTGGGAATACCGTACCTTCGCCCCGAGCTGCGCAAAGAGCTTGGCGGTCGCGCGCCCGATGCCGTTGGATGAACCTGTAATTAGTATAATTATTATGGCTGTTCCCAAGATCCCTTATCTTCACGCCTATGCGCGAAATGCTCTCCAGCAGTCAGACGACGGAAGAACTCCATTTTCAATTAGATAGAACAGTTCGGACGGAACGCGAATTTAGGAGGGTTTGGAACTGCCGTAATACCTCAATAAGCTTTTCTGTCTACGTTACAGTCACAGCACATTGTAACTACAGTACATACTCTACAATAAGGTCCATGATACTGTACTGTCTAAAGTTCAGGAGAGTCTCAAGGTTTCTGACAACGTTGCAGTTACAAAAAGTTTGTAACTAGTGGTACATTATACACTAGGGTCCTTGATACTGTAGCGTCCACAGCGCAGTAGAGTCTCAAGGTCCTTACCAGTAACGATGACGACCTTGCCGCGGAAGTCTCGGGCGACGGGTGCGGTTGCTGCCATTCCTCCTGCCTGCACTCGCTGTCGAATGGGAGACGATCGCTGATCCGTGGCGCAGTGTTTGCTCCGCGTCCCTCCTCCTCTTCCGTCCCCCTACCCATCACATCTCTTTTTACGATGACAGCGGATTTGAATACATTTTCCCACGGGCTCATCTATGATAAGTATCATGGCACCATTTCTGTGCACTGTTTCAATGCACCCGCTCCATGAAGTTCCGACTTCATCGAAACAAATTGTGTGATGCAACCCTTTTTCACCTTTACAAATGCACCCAGATTGATGGCAAGATTTTTAAACCATATCATGGATTTAAACATGCTGATCAAAGATGTTTCGACGGACTCCGTTCATCTTGTCTGTTGATGATGAGAAGCTAAACAAACGGAGATTTTAGAGAAAATTTTAGAACTGTCTAGTAAACACTTGACTTTGCTTCCCCTGCTTGCTCCCAGACTAATCCTCGAAAATAAGGACGGTGGTTAGTGATCTTTATCGAAGCGGCGGACGAAAGTGCGAGAAGTGAAAGTGCTGCTCGAAGGTTGGACAGCGGATGAAAAGTTTCGTTGGATCCAGAGTCATGTCGACATCGGTGACGTGGTCTTCAAGTCCCAGAACCTGAACGTCGTGATGGAGGACATGTGATACAGTGTCCCTCATCCGCTGTTCAAGATGCGAGCAGCACTTACACCGAATCCCGCGGAAAGGGGTGCAATACAATACCTGAGGGGAGCCTTACAACAGGTGAACTTTGTATCTCACTGGAAACAGTTTTCTCGCTCTTAAATACTTTTTTTCCGTGATCAACTCGATTTTTCCTTTTTTTTGTTGCATTCACACTTGTTCTGGAGATTCGCTGGCAATGTAGACGTCGGCGACGTGGTCTTCGAGACTCTGAAGCTGAACGTCGTGATGAAGGACACATGCAGTACCCAATATCCGCTGTTCATGCTGCGATCAGCACTCATATCGACCCACGCGGGACATTTACTAGGATAATCACCAGCCAGAACCCAACGGTAAGGTCACCAACATTCTAAAGCTCTAATAATCCTTGATAAAGGTGAGCAAAAGTAATGTATCCCGGAGGGGATCGAATCTGCAACCCCCAGAAGGTAAATGACTTCACTACAACGTCGACTACCAAGCGATGGAAATGGTCTGTGACGGAGTCACAGACCATTTCCATCCCACAGCCTTGCAAATTGTTTAGTACGGACGCTCTACCGGCAATCCTAAAGCGGCCCACTTGCCAGGTGCTTTTTGGACCAAAATGTACATGTCGTCAACTCGGCCTATTTTAAAATTCCTTGCGGCCTTGGCTGGCCGGTAGAGCGGAATTGCTGTATCCATACTTGTTGTGGACTTGCATAACAGTTGAGGGGGCAAGACTTCTCCTTTGGTGAATTATTTGCCCGGATCCGTTTGGAACGGTTCAGATCATTCCGTTGTCAGATTGTTACATGAAAAATAAAGTTGCGTGATCAGTGATCTGTTTGGGACGTTATTCAGGAAAGGTACTCAGACACTTTGGCAAACGGAACGGGTGATTACAAAGGTCGAGGACGGTCGACTTTGTACTGCCTACGTAGCTGGGGCAAAGAACACGAGGCGGAATAATTGCGGCTGTTCCTGTCACTGTGGATTAGTCGCGGACAGTGACCTGTGACGTAGGAGGGACCTCAAGGGACCGAGAGAGGCGCCTAATATAGAAGAGAAGACGTAGAGAAAGAGGGCACACGTCATTGGGGAACCCCCCAGTCTGACTCGTGGCGCCTTGATGCGATGTTCTATCAAGATCACGCGAAAATAACTTCCCCCACAAAAATTCGTCACTCGACCTATCACTATATATTGTGGACGATTTCATGTGGTGATAGCGAAGTGCAATAAGGACCCTGTAGAGCTGTCAGAAGATTGTTCAATTTTCTTCCATAGGAGCCAGGAAATGGGCTAGAATTGCTCTTATTCCCCCGCGTGAAATCAGCAAAATCATAGTATTCATCAACTCGTCCCTATGCCGTGCCATTCCACCGCGTGAAAGAGAAGTAGATGGTAGGTATTGTCTTGTTTTCCATCCTCCATCCTCCTGTTCCTCGTTATCATTGTCATACATTACTAGTAGTATTCCTTCCTCCCACTCAATTCAGCCAACCGCACGCGATCCGACACCCCCGTCACTGATCTTTAGTAGATAACCTATGGATCTGCATTCGGGAAATCCTTTATTCCCGTTTACCCTGGTAGTGTCTTCTTCTATGGCCTATGTATTATGTCGCCTGGCGAAGAACTCTACCTAGAGGATTTCGACTTCTCCCTGGGCGACACAACAACCCTCCGCGGGCCAACCCGGTTGTGTATGTGGGCGACTCTTCTCTGTTTCTCTGCCGTCTATCGGGATCGCGGGCTCTCTCACTAGTCCCGGGAGGGGAGACTCCCTCTCTCTCCCCTCGAGGAGCGACTGCCGATTGCCGCAGGGGGCGATTCACTCGGCCGTGTGAGGGGGCACTCCTTGCCTTCCCTCAATGCCCTTATTGATTTAGGGCTAATGGGAAGTCTCTGAATTCATTGTGATCGCTTGTTGTCGTGCTGCCAACACAACTTCTGTTCTACTTCGTTGTGAGACTACACCATTTCGTCTTTGATCGGATGGCGAAAATAAGAGTGCTCCGAGTGCATTGAGGGGCACACATCGGTTATCGTTGAGGGTAGGCTAGACCCCGGTCTATATATGCGGTATTAACTGATGTCTTGTCTTCACTGAAAGGGCGCGAGTTCCCTCTCGACTTCCCAATCCCCCTTCGTCGTGCATACTCGCCGCTTCACATGCTCAGCACATGCGCTGCCCTTTGAATCTGGGGAGACAAGGGGAAGGGAGAGGGGTCTTCCCCCCATCTGGACCCTTGGATCTTTGGTCTTATCGCACTTCCCAGGCCAGAGATCAAATCTCCAAAGGGTTCTATTATGGTCTGGGGCCCATATGGGACTACTACTGACCACTATTTGTGGTTGTTGGCTCTCTCTCTCCCTCCCTCCCTTTAGTAGTCCGGGAGAGAGAAGAAGCAGTCCCGAAATGCTGGGTGGGCGTTAGGAGCTCCTCCGACAAACAAGCGCTTCTCGTCATGGACTACAAACTATAGCGCCCGGGATATGCACGTACAGCTATCCAGAGGGATACCCCCTCCTCGCTCTCCTTCACATTCTCACTTCATTCACCAGCCCATTGTCCTTGCTCCTCTCTCCACTGATAGGAGCTGCCTCCAAGGGCAGTTTACGATGCGTTCTTCTCTCCATTTCCTTTCACCTCATTTCTTAGTGTTAGTGATCGATGGATCGGCTGCCTTTGACTTAACCTTTGTAGTTACTATGATCGCTAGTTAATTTGGACAGCGCCGGTTGATGGTGCTGCAACACAAACTGCCCAGTGAGTATGGCTTCCTATCCTTTTATACTCTACTTACTGATGCAATCAAAAGTTTGAATTAGAAGGGTTCGACCCTCAGTCAGCGGTCATGAGCACAGACTTTGTCATTCCCTAAACTAGGGTTTGAATGTGTCGACGAATTCACGTGCGCTTTGCAGCCACCCGATCGCGTAGCTAGAGAACGCCATTTCGTTGAAATGAGCGCTCTTCTCCAACCTCAATCACTCCACTGGTCCCACCCCAAGGGAGCAAAGTATTTTTCCCCACAAAGCCGCGCCCCGTCACAGTCAGATAAGGCCGTCTGCCGGATGAGGCCATCCTTGCGTTTTGTTCCGCTTTGTGGCGCTCTAGATAATCGTGAATTGTTGATGCCTAAATGACTAGTTTTTCGATCTTTGTGCAACAGATGATCGAGCCACAATGATTCGGTCCCCATAGACTAGATTATGTCCATGACAGTGCCTCTAGTTTCTAGAGCAGCCGCTCCGTATTCGGCGGCCTACGTGACTATCTCACCGCACAATCAGCGCGTGTTCCCCTATGATCTGTGCCCAGTCGACCCTCGTCCTCTCTCGCTCTGCTCTCTCTCCTTTTGCCCGTTCTCGCCTGCTAGAGATAGAGTTCATTGGAGCTACCAGACAGCGAGAGATCATTGTGACCTCCCTGTGGTTATGACAATGATTGTGGGGTAGTTAAGGGAGGGTGTTCCTTCCTATCTACTCCGCCCCCCTCGACTCCTTTCATTGATGCTTGCATCATGCTGACAAAGGTGTCTCCACTGCTTATAAACGGGTTATCAGAGAGCGTTCACCTGTCTTGCAATCAGTGGTCCACAGTGCTACGGGTATAGTCTCATTTTGCACTTTAATCCTGCCGTTGTGTCCTTTCCTTGATTCTTTTGTTGTTTGACCCTGGAGTTCGCACCGTCGCGCGCTCAGGGACAGTCCGCTTTTGTCCGCCAGTATAAATCATAATTATTGCATTAGTACCTGCTCCGTACGCCGTGTTGATATTTTCACTATTTATTTATTTATTTATTTATTTATTTATTTATATAATTTCTTCCTTCTTCAGCCGTGCTCATCCGTACTCTTTCCACCCTCCTCCTCCTCCGTCCCTCGACAGCAGCCATGAGTGTCCGCGTCGCGATCCCGCACTTGAGCACCTCGCCCATCGCCTCGTCGCCCCTCTCTCCCAGCTCCAGCACTGCCACTCCTACAGGTACAGTATCTCCACCTCGATCGCAAACTGAAAACAGAACCAAATGAACATGATCGCAAACTGATGATTTTTTCTTTTACAACTTGATCGCAAACTGAACCCTTCAGAACGACGCGCCCGCCAGATCTGGAAGACGGCCAATGCTGTTTGCTTCGATGTCGACTCCACCGTCTGCGAGGTACTGTAATACTTCTACATGGAAATCGCGAACTGATTCCGATCGCAAACTGAACTCAATAATTTCAGAACGAGGCCATCGATGAGCTCGCCGACTACATCGGTGTTGGGGAGGAGGTCGCCGTTGCCACGAGAAAAGCCATGAACGGCACGACACGATTCAGGTACCGTATTCTCTTATTATCGGGGGTTTATCGCAAACTGATTCCAGGGATGCGCTTGCTGCCCGCCTCGAAATCATGAAGCCTACCAGGCAGAATATGGAGGACTTTGCGCAGCGGCCGCCCTTGGTAATATTTACATTTTGTCGGCCTTGTGGATGTTTACCATGTGCTTGATATCACATGAGGTTCCGTATTGACTCAATTTGCTTGGTGAACAGGGGGTTTCCCTTATTGACCACTGAGAGATGATAGGAATTGTTGAAGTGTGACGTAGTGAGGGCGGCAGAGAGCGAGTGTATCTGCTTAGTATGGGGAACCCCGTTGTTGCTCACCACCATAATGTCCTCGAAAGGACCGTCTGTACATCGGTATCAACGACAATGATAGGAAGAGTTGCGGTCACGCTATCATTCACCCCAATGGGCTGAGAGCGAGGTTGTGATGGAATGAGTGCATCTATCTATTGTAATGGTGAACAGAGCATCCATTGTCTCGATTGAAGTTTGCACTAACAATACGGCGGCGTGGAGCATACATCGATTTATTATCGGCGAATGAAAAGCGTCGCATTCCTAAATTCGCATTCCGTCCGTCCTGTGCCCTCTCCATTGAAAATAGTTCTCTCGCAGCCTGTGTGCTGGAGAGCATTTCGTATCTATGTGCGAACTGAAGACGAGTTTGGCCGATAAAACCTGGATAGGGAAGGGATCCATGGGAGCAATTATACCTGAAAAAACATGTATAGTTATTTTTGGATAAAAGGACAACACATCCTTTCAGCTCACCCCCGGAATCAAAGACCTCGTAAAGGCGCTTCATGCCCGCGGCACAGATGTGTACCTGGTCTCTGGCGGATTCCGCGACATCATCAAGTACGCCCAATCTACAGTACCCTGTATTGTCGAATGAGTTATTAGAACATACTGTATTGCATGCCGACGCATATTCTACTTAGAACTGGCACTGACGAACTGAATTCTATCTTTTTGCCCTCGTCTACAGTATCCAATTCAGGCCGGTCGCCGACATCCTGCAGATCCCGCACTCGCGCATCTATGCCAACGAAATCCTGTTCGACGTGCACGGCGAGTATGCTGGATTCGACGAGAACGAGCTCACCTCCGATTCCGGCAACAAGGAGGTAATGTGTCTTGATTTATTATTTCACAGTTTCTCCAGCAATCACATTTACGGAATCAGAAAAATTCAATATTTAACCAATGCAATTCAGGTCGGAAAGGCCGGCGTTTGCGCGCTGCTGAAGCGAACGCACAGCTACGATCGGCTAGTCATGGTAAGTTTTCGCCTCCTTGCCCAGTTGTGTTAACAACTCTTTAAAGTGTTGAAATGTCTAAATGAAGTTATCGTTCACTTTTCAGGTTGGCGATGGCGCAACGGACTTGGAGGCTGCCCCTCCCGCCGATGCCTTCATCGGATTCGGAGGCAATGTTGTGAGTATTTGTGAGCTACCGTAATCCCCACGGAATGCTCTGCTCGAATTGCTTATGGCGCATGTACCGAATCTTGCGGACGGAATAATGATGAGAATTGGAATGGGAGGGAGGAAATTTATTCACAAATTCTCCACTTCCCACATCGGTGGACACAAACAACAAATTCCTCTGCCCAAAGCCGATTTTGCTATCTGCGATAAATTCGTCCGCAATATTTGTGTTCTTAAGGATACGTTACGGTACTTAAAGAAAAAATGACCCCCTTAACATTTCGGCTTATTTTGCGGTATTTTCCAGGCCCGAGCAGCGGTTCGCGAGGGCGCCGATTGGTTCGTAAACTCGTTCGAAACTCTCCAGAAGGCTATGTAATTGATGCCCGGAATATACTTTCATCCAAATCATTAATCTCACTGTCGCTTACATCGGGATAGTCACCATTGAAAGAAGGAGCTGGAACAGTGTTGTGTGTTGTGTAGTAAAACACCTGTAGATAGAAAGACGTCCTCTTTGACATCTATTCACTCCTTCGCCTTCCTTGTTCATATCGAAGTATTGCTGCCGATTTCTCTGGTAGCCCCCATCCCACTCACTTGGCATCCAAGCACTAGGTATTTTACGCCAAATAAGATTTCAACGTTTCCCTATTACATCATGATATTCATGCTTTCGAATAGATTTATCAATTTGGCGACAGCCGTAATTTTGAAAGTTGATCAACTTTATCGACTTTCGCATGAAGATAAAAGAGTAGTATGCAAAGCTGCTGTAACATTGAAAAAACAGCTTCTACCCCCGGAAATATCGGAATGAGAATACACTGATGTGATTCCACGCAGCATACACATGGCCGTGCTAAAGGATGAGTAGGAAGATTTCGGTCCGTAAAACAGCTGGGGACATTGAGGCTAAAACGGTATCAAATGACACGGTATTGCATGTTTTGAAAACCGTTACCAGTATCCTATTTCTTCTTCAAGAACCACTGATTGGTTTTTTGTTTCCTAACTTCCAGGTGTTAGACGTTATACTAATTTGCATGCCCCAAATCCTCTGCTCGAATTTCTCACGATAAATTGTGATGAGAATTGAAATGGAGGACGGGGAAATTTATTCACTCATTCTCCACTTGGACACAAACAATACGGCCCGATATGCTAAAGCCGAATTCCTCTCCGCGCTACATCTAATTGAATTTCGACAATAATATGTACTGGACACATTTGACGGAACATACTAGTGTCGATACAATATGTGATCTTGAAATTCGGATAACTTTATCTTTGTTTTGTCACGCCCGAACAGCGGTTCGCGAGGGAGCTGATTGGTTCGCAAACTCGTTCGAAACTCTTCAGAAGGCAATGTAATTGATGCCCCTATCATACTTTCATTCATCACACAATTCTCATTGTCACATAATTCGAGATACATTTATCCCAAATTGCATGAAGGAATTGGAGAAGTACTCGGTGTTTTGTAGTTCGCTCAGTCTGCGGAAAATAGCTGTAGAGTTCCGACATTTCCGACTTCCGCATTCTCTCCTTCGCCTTGCTTGTCTGTATTACTCTGGTAGCCCGTCCCACTCACTCGGCATCCAAGCACTAGGTATTCTACTCCCGTAAGATATCAATGTTCCCAAGATTCATCATGATATTCATGTACGCTTTTAACTAGAACGAGATTGGCCGCGTTTCCAAATATTCGACAAAATTTTGGCGTCTTTAGTTTGAAAATAAAACTTTAGTTGGCAAACGTCGCACAACGTTAAAGAAACAGAAGTTCGACCTTGGAAATATACCAGAACATGAATAAACTATAGTCTATAGATGTGTCAGGCATCCTGGCCAGTGGGTCTGTTCACGGCCGTGGTCAAGAGCCACTGATTTTGTCAGTGATTCATAATATGTTCATAATAACCGTCAAAGAAAACATATTTTAATTTGCTTGCATCCAAGGTTTTGGCCGTAACTCTAATTGGTATCGCCCAATAACCACATGACTGGATATATTGCACGATCATTGCCGCTTAGACTTACAACGCTTAGACTTGTTAGCGTTGGCGTGGGTTTTCCGGAAACTCAATTGGCAAACAGAAAAACAATACGGATTTTGTAGCTGCATAATACTCATTGTTGCCGGAATACGGTCTTTTTACCGCGATCTAGAGATCGCAGAAAATACAAACGTTTCTTACATTGAATTGGGTGAATATTGCCGTAAGTTATTTCCTAGTCGATTATGCATCAACCTTCATCGGATTTCGTTGTCGCAAACCGAAAGCTTCATGCCCTGGTCGGACTCCTAACAATATGCGTGAACGCATGCACTGTAATGGTTGTCGTCATAAACAAAGCCATCATGAATGTTCGATATCGTCACCTTCTCTTGATACTGCAGGTTAACGTTTACATCTTGTTTTAAGAACTGAATATTCAGCTGTCGTTATTTTCCTCCGACATCTTCTACAGTTTTATCGCATCCTTTATTGCCATTCCACCAATTCCTTGCTTTTATTCTGATGCAATTTTGTTTGATTTCTTTCATCGTCCTGTACTTCTACATATTGAAATTCTGCAGTTCTATTTATAGTCGTTTAGGCAAATGGACTCCCACAGCGGTTGGCACTGTGCAAAAAGGCTGCTCCTAGTTCTTTAAGACAAAGGAATTCATAATAAGTATTTTGCTTTAAAAAAATTCGGCGGCTTCTTCAATTTCGGAAAAATCATTGCAAAAAGTAACCTTTTTTTTCGGAAAAATCATTGCTAAAAGTAACCTTGGCCGTCTACATCTACCTCCAATTCAGAGCCGCCCCGCATTTTGCAGCCTGTTTTCTCTATCGCCATTTTGTGAGTTTAGTGAAAGCCGTTGCATTTATTCTTGATCACTAAACAGACGTTGGAGTGTGAATTTCCAAATACATTCTCAAGGCTAAGGAGTATTTGCAAAAAAGCAATTCAGTCGTCAACGCGTGTTGTGGAGACGCGAAAGATACCGACTTCTGTGTACTTCGCAGCAATCATCATGATCGAGATGCAAGTGTGTCTCGTTTTATACATTATTGCGGTACGTTTGAACATGACGACGATGTGATTGAAATGTATTGAAGCGTGGCGGATTATCAGCGCGAGAATTGCTTTCCGTAAGGGAGCAGTATTATGCCAACTGGACAACGGCTGATCGCGTTGAGTGCATGAACGGCGATGTATGTGTTCAAAGAGGAAGTGGAGTTCAATTCACCGGCCCCGAAATAGTGCTGGGGCATGATCCACCATGATCCACCGAAAACATTTCACACAATTCAGTTATTCGCTGCGAATCGGACTTCATTGTGCAAAATGTAATTTTTATGTGGTTCGTAGCCGGCACAACCTATTTTATGTGCAGGAATACTGTTCTTACTTCTTCTTTAAAGAAGGGGTAGGAGGAAACACATTTGCATTGGAGAAATTGGGGAAGAAAATCACTTTGACCTGAGTATAGTTGCACTGTAGCCTGCTTCTGGTCTGCATTTCCATAATGGCTGTAATCAGAAAAGTTCCTCCTACTCCTTCTTTAAGACCCTATTCTACATACAACTATTATCTGTCGTTGCCACCTTCGAATCGGGCATTTTCTTCGCCTCGATCATCGCACATGTTTACTGGGTGCTGTCACGGAACAGCGCCATTTCTCTGGGAACGGCGGCGGTTTATAAAAGAGCCATGAAAGCAAAGTGTATGTTGTCTAGAGCTCGATTCTTTTCAGTTTAGTATAAAAATATTATCAGGCCACCATTCCAACCTCATTCGCAATCGTTCCTGGACTGGCACAGACGGCGCAAATGCGCGGTGGATGGGAGTGTCCAGGTTTAAGGATTCCAATAGATAAAAGTCCGTCCGCGTAAGGATCAACCAGTGGTGCGAACAGTGAACCTTTTCTTATCCGCTGGGGCTGATATTCTGGTTAGAGGTAGGACAGGTGTAGGAAAGATGAAAAAAATTTAGAGTATGTTGAGCTGATAAATTTCGCCTAAGTCGGTCGGACGTACACTTCGGGAAAAATTATAAAAACTCGCTAAATGTGAATTTTCGATCTATTTTCACTT
>JACMIG010003042.1:0-13260 GCA_014805385.1 Levipalatum texanum | reverse complement strand
TTCTGTTTGTATCTTGGAGGAGAAAAGGTATCTATGGCTGAAATTTGGCATGCTAGTTGATCCTGGATTCCAACCGAAGTATGCAAAAAATCAGCCATAGATTCCATATTAGCGCTGAGATATGGGATGCGGAATTTCGGCTAGCGGAACGGGAAATTCGAATTTCTGTGGTGCTGCACAATAAACCCCAAGGCATCATTGCGAGAGTCTTTCGAAAGCTCAAGCTTCAAAGTCACGAAGATATCGAAATGCGCATCTTAGTAAGCGAGTCGCTGACGAAGCTAACCTTTAGCATGAAGATCTTGTCAAAGTTGGACAAGGTGAGAAAGTAGTTGAGGCCTATGCTCGCGCCATCCAGGGTCACCGTGTACACCAGCATAATGGTAATGACAACGAATCTGGAAGATGCATTTTGCACGCTACCCTAATCCAGGAATTCCATACGGGACGGTGGAGGTGACGAGAGAGATCTTGCCGAGCACCTTGGTTCCCCAGAGGAGGCCGAGCGTCGTGAGCGTCCAGCTCAGCATGAGGGCAAGCATGAGCTGCAGTCAGTTTGCGATGGTATTGCTGATAACTACAGTAATACCGGAGTGTTGAAATCGCCGAATCCCATTCCAGAGTGTCCAACGCGGACGACGAAATCCTTGAAGTATTGTTCCTGTGCCAGCTGAAGATGTCCAGCGGTCTGGTTGGTTAGAAGCGATCGCTCCACACAAGTCCCATTGCGCAATACCTGAATGATTTCCGACTCATTCATGGACGTATACGGATGCGTGCTTAACCGAAACAGATTTTCCTTACCATGGATGCATTGCACTGGTTGAGAGCTACACAAGTCGTCCTATCGTTCCACCATCCATCGCACGAATCCCATTCAGCCATGTGACCGGTGATAAGCTGAAAGCAGTTTCAATATAATTGAATGAGTTGTATGATTACATTGTAATAAAACACGATAATCCAGGCGACAATGACGTTGTAGAAAAGAGCGACGGAAAGCTGCGCGATCATCATGGCCCAGCCGAGTCCTGGGAGTTACCATCTTCCATGTCCATGGGTAACGGTTCCCCCACCTTCAGCAATGGGGAGGTACTGGCCAAAGGCGATCGAGGGTCCCTTCTGCGTGAATTGGCCTGCATTTATGGCGTAGTTTTTGGCTCATTCCTGTATCTCACCAACGATCGCTTCGATGTAGAGACCCGGGATACCGAATAGTATGGCGCAGCAGAAGTACGGTATCAGGGAGGCCCCTGATCGCACACTGATCGTTGTCGATGAATTCTGTCACCTCCTCCATTACGGTAGGCAACCATCGGGAATCGCCAAATATTGCCGAGTCCCACGGAGAAGGCCACGCACGACATGATGTACTGTAAGTTCCGGTTAGCTTGTGATCGGTCAGAGGAAATACCGTAATTCTGCTGCTGAAGGATCCACGGTGCACATTGGAGCGATCGGGAATCTTGACTTCTAAAAGAATCACGACAACTTCAAAATATTACGGTAGCGATCCAGTAAGAACGTTTTAGGAGTTCGCGATGTAATTTTTCCAGGGCATTGCATTGAATTTGTGACGTCCATGAAATAGTTCTCACCGCTGATCTTGGAAGATGGAGCATCGTTTTGGCCCTGCGACGTTACCACTGTAGAGTCATGCAGTGCAGACGATCTCGTCGTTTGCATCGGGATTGATTTGGTCTGGGAGAAGTTAGATTAATGCAACAACGATTTCTTCTTTTAAAGGAGTGGGAACAATTTCTGGCACCATGCCAGAGCTGGGGTAATTGTGGCAAAAGTGCACTTTGGCCTGTGTCGAGTTGCACTTTGGCTGAGTCTAGTTGCACTTTGCCTGAGTCTAGACTGGATTTCTATAATGATAGTATTCAGACAAGTTGCTCCTACTCCTTTTTAAGATAGTAGTAAAGCGATGATCAGTAATGGCCAGGGTTGGCCGCGAACCTCGTTGACAGAAGACATGATGACGGGCCTCGACAGGAGGGCTTCGGAGGAGCACACGAGAAGAAGACTGACGATGAATCTGAATGAGCTTAGACAAGAGAATCGCATGACTAGACTGCATGATTGATTTCCTTGCTTTATAGATTTGATCTCTTGAACTTGCTCGACTTTTTTCGTCGATTTGTGTGTATTTTACCCGAGTCCTCGAATCTTATATTCTATGACAGGCTGAGACTGCCCCAGTGAATTTGTACCGTGCCATCTCATGCCCTCACGGTACGGCCCCATCCATTGGGGGGGGGGAGGAGGGTGAGGGTCAACTTGACCTCTCAGCCAGCATCGATCTATCTCGTGCCAGAGTACCCAGTGCCATATTTGCCCTCTTCTACTCTGGCCAAGGGAATCTCCTGCAACTGACCGGCGGTCATTCATAAAGCGGTTCAGAATTACTTATTTATATTTAGGGGCAAACTTGCGGATATATAAATGCTTCCCCTGCTCAAAGACATTTTCTTTGCCATTGCCGGTGACCCTATCTGTTATGCCGTACTCTGGATGCTCTATACGATTGCAATGTTGCTTCTTAGTGAGTCTATTTTCGTTGAGTTGCTCAAATGAATCAGGTGCGTCATGTTTTATTTATTGATAATGCACTGCTCATTGGCAGTTCTCGGAGTAGTCATGTACACAGAACAAAATGATTCCAGTGCTCCCCTGCCACAGCAGGCTCGTGGGTATTTTCTGGATCCTTGTCATGGTTATCGTAGCCTACATCATCTACCATTGCTGTGGATACATGCGACAGAAGACGAATCGGGTACGGTCGGTGGGAAATAAAAGCCGGTTCTTCGATCAGAATCTCTTCTACCACGTTTCGGAGTGTAAAGCCTCGGGCTAGTGGTATTTCTGTTGTAATATTTTGAAATCCTGATTGATTAAGCGAGAATTAATTTATTTTCAGCGCACCTTAATGATTGCTGTATTCATCAATGGATTGGTGGTTGCTGTATTTGTTGGAACGCTATGTGTTTACCGCGACTTTGACGGCATCAGTGAGTCTATTATTCCGCTTAATATATTATAGATATATGTTGCTAGTTATACTGGGGCCTTATTGTTAGGTACATGCATAGTATGGTTCGAATGCCTCAGGACCATAAAATACTGTTAGCCATGGGGAATACGATTCCACATATTTCGGAAGTCCGTAAATTTCGGGAAAACTACTTTCCGGAATTGGGATTTTACGGTATCGGTCCAATTTGGCAAAAAGTGCTACCAAGCAACTTGGAATGAAAAGTACTTTTTTTAAACAAAATCTCACCCACTGTTAGGCGGAACCCATCGACTTATCGGCTTAGACGGTGGGGCCCGTCTGGTAAGAAATAATAATGCTTTTACTTATAGCACCCTGCTTGCGCACATTTCCATCGTGGTTCGGGAACTCATTTGCGTTCGTACCAGGTTTGGAATTCCCTTCAAGCTCCGAAAATTCCCCTATGCCCAATTGATGCCCGATTCGCGTAGAATACTTAGCAAGGGCAGCAAATTATGTGCGCCTGCTACAAGTTTGAAATTCTGAATTCATGTAGACGCACATCATCCGGCCGATTTCGCTATATATCCGTAATTCGTATTTACCACAAACTGAGCTGCCATGATGGACATACTGCGTATTTATTAGGCATACACGCATGGATTTACAATTTTTGAGGGTTAAGGGGGGAAATAAACTATCAATTCCAGGCCTTATCGCTCTCTTCCTCATGGCCATCTCCGCCTACGAAATTCGGGTCTCCCTGCAGCCTCTCCCCGACAAACCTCGTTTCTTCGCACATCCCTATGTTGTTACAGTTGTCGACGAAGTCAAGGCATAATCAGTGATGACAGGAAGCCGGTATCCGGGCAGAATTTTTAAATTGTTATTCTCTACCTCAAAAAAACTCAGTGTTTTGCGCATAAATGTTTATCGTACAATGCAGAAAAATCGATCTGATCCATTGAATTTTTATTGAATTTTTGTTATTGATGCTTGTACTTTACCTGATTTAGATAGCGTTTTATGACACCCTATGACAAGCCCCAGTCAGTCACAGGGAATTCACCATGAGACTGTCCCCTACCATCCCATGCCCCCCACAATACGATTTTTACCCACCCACAGAGAAAGAGGCGGAGAGGAGAGGGTCTAGGCGACTTCTCAGCCAACATCGACCTATCTCGGCTCAGAGTGCCCAGTGCCTTATGCTTGTCCTCTTTGCCTCTGGCCAAGAGAATGTCGTGCCACCGATCGGCGGTCATTCATGAACAACTGTACCTTTAATGATTCCGATTTACTTATTTACATATATTTAGGGGCCAAATCGCTGATATATAAATGCCTCAAACGGCTCACAGCGACTGTCCGGGCCGTCATCGGCGCCATTGCCGGTGACCCCATCTGTAGAGCCTGCATCTTCATGCTCTTTGCGTCAATAATGGCGGTTAACAGTGAGTCCATTTTCCTTGAGTTGTTAGAAACAAATCATGTTCGTGAAGTTGTTTTGATAATGTACTGCTTCATTAGCAGGTCTCGGATTAGTATGGCATAGAGAACAAAATGATTCCAGGACTCCCCTGCCCCGACAGCGAGTACGGACTAGTGCCTGTGGGTATTTTCTCCATCCTCGGTGTGCTTCTCGTAGCCTACCTCATCTGCCATGGCTGTGGATACATGCGACAGGAAGAGAATCGGGTATGGTCGGTGGGAATTAAAAGATGGTGAAAATTTTGATAGCGAGAATCAATTTAAGTTCAGCGCACCTTTTTGATTGCTGTATTCATCTGGGCATTGGCAATCGCCGTCTTTGTTGGAATTTTACGAATTTCGGGTGAGTATTATTCTGCTTATAATATTATCTGAGTTGCAATAATGACGTAATAATGATACTTTTACTTATAGAACCATCCTGCGCGCACGAATCTCTACTCTGGATCCGGACCCCTTTTGCTCTCGTATTACGTATGTTTGGAGTTCCCTTCAGATTCCGAGAATCTCCAATGCCCAATTGATGCCAGATTCTCGTAAAATACATGACATTGAAATAAGTGGATTTACAATTTTGAGGGTTATGGGGGGAACTCAACTGTGTATTCCAGCTCCCCTCGCCCTCATCTTCTTTGCCATCGCCTTCCACGGCAATCAGGATCTTCAGCAGGCACTCCCCGATCGACCGACCCCGTCCCATCGCTCATACGGATGAATATTCATCGGAATTCCGTGCAGATAAAATCGATCTGATTAATTAATTTCATTGAATTTTTGTTATTGATGCTTGTATTTTAGATGAATTCGCGCTGACTAAAACCCCATGACTAGCTCAGTCAGCCAAAGGCAATTGGCCATGAGACTGTGGCCCACCATTCTCATGCTCCCCATAAGGATTTTGGCGGACCCACAGAGAGAGAGGAGGGGGAGCGTTAGGGCGACCTCTCAGCTTGCACGATCCTATCTCGGATTAGAGTGCGCAGCGCCGCATTCTTGCCCTCTTCGTCTCTGGCAAAGTGAATGTCGTGCCACTGACCGGCGGTCATTAATATATTTAGGTGCCAAATCGCTGATATACAAATGATTCAACTGCCCACAACGACTTTCCGGGCAGTCGTCGGCGCAATGGCCGGTGACCCCATCTGTAGAGCCTGCCTCTTCATGCTCCTTGCGACAGTGATGGCACTTAACAGTGAGTCTATTTTCCTATAGTTGTTAAAAAGTAAAAGGTACGTTTTTTTGATAATGTACTGCTCATTGGAAGACCTCGAAGAAGTCAGATGCAAAGAACAAAATGATTCCAGGACTCCCCTGCCCCGACAGCGAGTACGATTACGTGCCTGCGGGTATTTTCTCGACCCTTGGAGTGGTTCTCGCAGCCTACGTCATCTGCCATTGCTGTGGATACATGCGACAGGAAAAGAACCGGGTATGGTAGGTGGGAACTGCATGGTAGGTGGGAAAAAGTAGGTGAAAAACCACTGGGAAATTAAGCCGGTTCTTTGCTCATCAAATATATTTCGTGAGGATCTATTTGTTCAGCGCACCTCAACGATTTCTGTATTCATCTATGCATTGACGATCGCCGTCTTTACTGGAATTCAACGCTTTTTCTGGTAAGTCTATTATTCTGCTTATAATATTATCTGAGTTGCAATAATGACGTAATAATAATGCTTTCACTTATAGCTCCATCCTGCGTGCTCGAATCTTCACTGTGGATCCGGACCCCTTTTGCTCTCCTATTGCGTATGTTTTAGGGATGGCTTATTGGATTTGTCTATTTTTTGTGTTGTTTGCGCTTCAAAGGCTATATCTCGCAGCAGGAATGTTCTGTTCGCTTGAAATTTGGCACACTAGCAGCCAGAGAATTCTGCTCCCAGCATGCCAAATTTCATTTATTTTGAACAACATAGTCTCGAGTTATAGTGCCGTCCATTTCGATTCTTAATGGACGTCCATTAAGAGGCAGTCTTAATGGACGTCCATTAAGAATCGAAATGGACGGCCTTATAACTCGAGACTATGTTGTTCAAAATAAATGAAATTTGGAATGCTGGTAGCAGAATGCTCTGGATAAAAGTGTGCGAAATTTCAAGCGAACAGGACATTCCTGCTGCGAGTTACACCCTTTGAAGCGCAAACAACACCAAAACTAGACAAATCCCATAAGCCATCCCTAGTATGTTTGGTCCCCTTCTGAAACTAAGAATGTCCTATGCCCAGTTGATGCCAGATTATAGTAGAATATATAACAAGGGCAATAAAATAATGTGTTTACAATTTTGAGGGTTAAGGGGGAAATCAACTATGCATTCCAGTTCTCCTCGCGCTCACCTTCTTTGCCATCGCCTCACACGACTCTGAAGTCTTGCAGCAGGAACTCCCCGACCAGCCTAACCCCGTCGCCCATCCCGATGTTCTTATTCCTCTCCGAGAAGCCAAGGCATAATCATTGGCGGAAAGCCATTGGCCGGGCATAATATTAAAGTTATTTTCCTCTACATCATTCTAACTCACAGTTGTTGCGCATAAATATTTATCGGCATTCAGTGCTGAACAAAACCGATTTGATTCCTTGATTTTTTTGTTGATGCTGGTGCCTGAATCCGCTAACTCTAATTCGCTATTTCAGCCACAGGTAGAATTATTGACCATGAGACTGTGCCGCCGGTCACTTCTCATGCCCTCACAATATCCATTGACCCTCTCACTGAGGGAGGAGGGGAAGGTTGACCTCTCGGCCAGCTCTCGGATCAGAGTGCCCACTGGCACTGCCCAGTGCCTTATTCTCGCCCTCTTCGTCTCTGGCAAAGCGAAAGGCTAGCGGTTTATCTGAATTCACTGTACATTTTTGATGATTCCGAGTTAATTGAATATTTTTAGAAGCTCCTTTGCTGAAATATAAATGCCTCCACTGCCCCCGACTACTTTCTGTGGCGTCGTCAGTGCCATTGCCAGTGACCCCATCTGTAGAGCCGGCCTCTGCATGCTCCTTGTGACAGCGATGGCGTTTATGAGAGAGTCGATTTATTCAAAAAAATTTGTGGTTCTTCAATTTATATTACTTGTCTGCTCGGCGATAATGCAGAGCCATATATACCTAGGGAGATGATTGCAGCACTCTTCTGCCAAGGCAGCGAGCATGGCCTCGTTCTCGTGGGTATTTTCTTCATCCTCGTTGTCGCACTCGTAGCCTATCTCATCAGTAAATTTTACGGACGCCCGCAGCAGAAAAAGAATCGGGTACGCATTGTTGGTAGGAAAATTAAGTCTCGCGTTCGATTAGAGAAATGTATAAACCGAGTGAGAAACATCCTTCAACTTTATTCTGCGGATATTTTCTCTCATAACATACTAATTTAGCTTTCAACAGCACCAATGCAACGGACGTTTTCCACCTTGTCCCACTTAAAATTAACTTCATGCCACAAAATAACCACCATTCGAAAGAGAGTACAATTATAAATCGGTTTCCAAATTTTCATCGAATAAAGACCAAAGGCCCGCGCACATCCGTTAGGATAGATAGCTGAGACGGCTTTTTTGGGATTATTGCCGCAATTTCAGGCCCAGCAACAACGGAATCCACTGACAGGAGTGCCGTTCTCACAACGGTATTGGAATATCTACAACAAACGAATCCTCGTTAGTGAATGGCCCTTCCCCCCACTCCAGCGTGTTCGGATGGAATTCTAATATTGGCTTCTCTCCAGCTCCCAGTTCACGAGTACAAGGACAAGTTCATGGAGACTCTTCATAACAATCAGGTATATATCGTTTCGAAAAATGTTCGTATCTATTATATTTGGTTTGGGACAAGATTATTCCTTTACTTCAGTTTCAGAATTCACAGCGAAATCGAAAAAATTACTATAAGTGAAAATTCTTCTCAATCTTCATCCCCACACTTATATTTAAAGAACGAGTAGGAGCAAGATTCCCTGTCCGTAAAACAGCAGGGGCAAATGGGGCTAAAACGCAGACACAGGCCAGGTGTACTTGTACATTGGCCTGCGTCTGCGTTTTAGCCAAATTTGCCCCTGTTGTTTTCCGGACATGGAATCTTGCTCCTACTTACTCCTTCTTTAATGCTCCCTTCAGAGGTAGTCTAGAATTACTCGAACAACTAGCGGAGCTTCGCTCCGCTAGGCAACGGGCGGGCTGCGCCCGCCCGTGGTCAGGGGTCACGTTGCGGAGCTTCGCGCCATTGAAAAGCGTCTACATACATATCGACATTTTGTTGGATTATGAACTAAACATGAAGTCAGTTTGCGATCGGATGTTGGGCAAACAATTTGTAATTGTAGAATTGCGGACCCTAGGGGAATAGTGATTTTTTTAGTGTGCGGAAATTGTTGGGAGGGTCACTCAAAATAAAAATATTCTTTTTTTTTTTGCCCCTCTTGACATGACATCCCTGGGCTATTATACGTCAAAAGAGCTCCAAAATGAACATTTTCAGGATTTTCCCTACCTCGCGCCAGGCCTACGCCTTCAATTTCTTGACGGCTAAGATCAGCATCACATATGTGTTCAGTGTGCAAAAATTCCCAGGGTACTCTTTCAATATACCCGAGAAATATGTCCTTCAATATTTTTCCTTTGAAATTTTCTCTAACTCATACCTTAATCCGACGCCAAACGGCATAATGCGCGATAGTACAAGGGCATTATCGGATATCTTCCACATTTTAAATTTCCCAATTTGGACATGTGGCTGCTGAGTTACAGGCGTCGATCGTGCACTTCGAGGATCGTCTAAAGTACCCTCACTTTGAACGTATGCAGTTCAGGTATCCCCAGGAGGTGAGGGGCGACAAATGGTGCATTCAACTTCTCAACACATAAGGTCCCTACAACCAACATATGAACCGGGCTGGACAAGGTTTGTGTCATTGTTCGCTGCGCTGGTCGATCCTTACGCGAACGGACTCTTATCATTCCCGACGCTCACTTACACACTTTCAAGTACCGCAATAAAGTTACTAATTATCCGAATTCTGTTTTTCTCACCCGGTTGCCAATCCGGTCAACGTATCTCTCAACTTCGGTGCTGTGCTTATTGGAGTTAATTTTGCTTTTCCATTCATTCAGGACATGCCAGTTCCGGGGAACGATTCTTCTTCGACTTCCGAGCTCATCGCCGCCCTCTTCGACCGCGTCCGCTCCCTGACGGAAGAAAGGGACACATCCAGATCTGCCCTGGAGACTTCGGAGACATCCCTTCGCTTGGAGCGACAGGCACTCGAGGAGGCAAACGAGAGAAATGCCCTGCTCGAGATGGAGGTATTTTCATTTCCCCATTGTATTTTATCCTAGATTGTGAGGTCCCAACAGTTAGCAGGTGTCTAATGTTGTCGGTCGCTATCTGAAGCTGAATTTGGGACGACACTTGTTCAGACGACCGCGCTCTCCTCTCGACTGGAAGAACTGCAGAGGCACAACGACCAGGTATTTGTGGGGGAACCCGGGAACAATAATATCTTACCAATTAGAGTTGGTAGTTCAAAAGCTAGCGCAGTCCGAGATTGGTAATGCCTGGACGTGGGATTCGTTCTCTATATAATATATCCGAGCGGTTTGCTGAAGCAAATCTAATAATCGAATGAGGTGCCAGATAATATAGACTATATTATCTGGCACTTCATTCGAGCATTCGTGTTTGCTTCAGCAAACCGCTCGGATCGAAGAGGCGGTGAGGAATCAGGAGCTGCTCAGCGCCACCGTGCAAGGGACCATCGACTTTGTCGCTATGTTCATGCCCCAGTCAGCCAGCGGCTATAGAAAAGAATGAGCCGGGACCATTTAAAGGGATCGAGGAGCTGCTGATGGAGAGGGAAATGGGGCCATCGACGAGGGAGATGGAGACAGTGAGTGAAAATTAATGATGTTTTATTAGATGCGAATATTGTTTCGAATCTGGCTGCGAATGACACTGTTGGAGTTCTCGACAATGTTTGTCTCTACAATATTTCCTCATACAGTTGACGCGAACGGACAGGATGGCGTGTCTTCCGGAGCTGACGAAGATGACGACAACTGTGAATACAATTAATATTCATAATCTGTTTAATCTTCAGCCAACGACGTCATCACCTCCGAGCACGGACCCTGCCAGATCTGCTATGAGGAGATGGTAAGTTTTGAAGTATTAGCGACAGCGAAGCAGGTACATAAAAGACATTATTGTCGGGAGCCAAAAAATATCGAGTCCATAAAACTGTGATCAATGTAGAGAGACAACTAATTTTCAGTTTTTTATACCCAATGTTTTGACAGATTTCACACAGAATACCATCTTGCAGGTGCGCAACCCCGTCCGGTGCACTCTTTGCCGCCAGTTGGCAGGATGCCAGAAGTAGGTTGTCCTCATTATTCAGTGCCCATCCTTTCAGATGCATGCGGAGGTGGGTGAAGGTGTGCGGGTCGGACAAGGCGACGTGCCCTCCGTGTGGGCAAAAGTGGCCAACGTGCAAGGAGGTGAGGATTGGAGGGCAACCTTAAATTAACCCTTTTTAGTTCGAGCCCATGAACTGAAGAAAGATGAAGCTGTACCAGAATTCGACCAGAGCATCCGAGTTTCCTGCCTTTTTGTTACCCCCCCCCCCTCCTTCCTTTCGATTTCTTTTATTTCTATGCACTTTTCGAGCACATTTACTGTTTTCAGTTGCCTTTTTTCCTACATAGTTTTTAGTCCTTCAATTCCTTTGCTGCTGATTTTGAGACATCCGGTTGAAAACATTTCATGAAATAGACTAGCAATTTTTATGCTCGAGATTTCCCATAAGATTCTGTTTGTTGCCATGTGGGTTAATAGTAATACACGACGAAATAATTGGACGGATTATCGATTCCTTATTGTGGTACATAATAAGCTCAGGGTGAGCAGAAGGAATCGTTTTGGCTATCAAGTGAGATTTATAGCAGACTGGCTATCCCTATCCCGTTCGGAACGATAAAGAATAAGAAAAAAAGACTGAATTGGAACGGGGAACTTGGTTACGGCAAATTCATTGGAGACAGGGGAGAAGATTGAAACTGGATTATTTTATCCAGTTTCACTCAGGGAACTTCACGTGTGGGAGGAGTTGTCGTTGACGCGCAGGAAGACGCACTGAAGCCCTTCGTAAAATATTAGCGCCCCTGACAGTCTTTCATTGGGTGGATAGCGTTCGGACTCTAGATCAGTAAGAGAAGAAATACCTTGGCTTCCTCGACGTCGATCATTTCGACTTTACCTTCTGGCACAACCGAATCGATGCGAATGGGCCCCTAAGGATAAATATTTGCACCGTCATAAGTTGGCTTTATTATAAAAAAAAGTACCCACCTTGTCGATGAGCTGCTCTGCGACTTCACGCAACTGGCGAGTGGCCTGGACCAATTCTGCCTGGCCGTCCTGGAAACGTTTAAATAGTATTTTTTTATAAATTGTCGAAGTTGTATTATATATCGAGTAATGATCTAAAAAGCAGCAGAAATAAATTGTAAATATATATTGAGCGTTCTTACCTCGTTTGCCTCCTTCTCCTCCTCTTCTTCCTTGATGCTTTTCTTGTCGGGGACTTCGACAAAGAGGTTATCGACTTCCCTCATCAAAGCCAATTCCGCTTCGGTGTCCTGTCATTTCAAAATTCTGAATTGTCGGGAGCCTCGTGAGCACTTGGGTACCGTAGGCTAAACGTTCTATTTGGCCATACGCGTTCTAGATCAAATGGGGCGATAAGCAAATGGCGAGCAATATTTGCGCATCTTTCCCCCCTACAATAAAATAGCGCCGGAAACGGATTATTATCTCTCGTTATTGAAATTTTTTTCTTAAATTTGCCTCACTGTGATCATCAAATATTTACAAGGCCACATGTTCGAATTTTATTAGAAATATTTACCACTTCCAAGCGCTGCTGTAGCTCTTTACGCGACTTTCGAAGGGCTTTGCGCAATTCTGCCGAGTCTTCCTGAATACATGTATTTACGTCTATTCATTTCCAAGTAACAAGTATTCAGATGCATGATTGTGTTCCAAAAAAAAGAACAATAACATAATGTATTTCCACCCACCATTCTCCTTTTCCACGTCGCTGGCTCCTCCCAATTCGCCGATTGGTCCTTCGCGCGGTTTCTTCCTTTGAGCGGGCTGAAGAGTCACAGTAGCAGGAAAGGCCGATGCCAGTAGCTCACGGGTCAGAAGAAAGCCTCGACTAGCAAGCTCGACACGTGTGACAGTATCTCTCTAACAATAACACGAGTTGATCTCAGATCGGGACACCCGATTCCTTTGGCCTTTGCCGCCCAACAATATGTTGCTATGGCAGAGACGGCACCTCTGCCTCTTAATCGATCGAGATACATTCCAGAAGCTTACATTCCGCCGATCAGAAGCAACTTCAAAACTTGGCATTTTTCCATCAGTCAGGAATCCCCCACGGATTTCCCTGTGGGTATCGCATTACTGAACGCCGGACTCGGAAATTGCGCAAGCTCAAATCGGAATTACGGGCTTACAAAGAGGTTCAAATTCAGGCGAGTTCTGTTGTGAGTGGAAGTGAGACTGGGACACGGTCCGTATCCCCGCTCCTTTTGTCTACGATCGCGAGCGAGGGACGAGTTAAAAGTGAGTCACCGGCCCTTTCCTCCTCCTTCCCTTCTCTCACTGCCCGCAGACACTCCCCCAGACACCCTCTCCGGCCTCTGACCACGTACACAATCAGCGTCGTGTGTGGTATTCGACTCGGAGAATGACCACAACAAGTTAGTCAGGTTAGTTG
>JACMIG010003041.1:0-13264 GCA_014805385.1 Levipalatum texanum | reverse complement strand
ATGCAGGAGAAAAATCCGTGGCACCAGAAGTGCCCTCCCACCTGAAACATTGTGATGAGCATTTTTCGAAGTCAATATTAAATCAATATTCGGAAAAAAAAAGAAGAAATGCCCACTCTGTTCTTCTTCAGCGCTTCTCCGCAGCCGCTGCATATGAAAAATACCATGTTTCCTGTAATTAATTTGTTTTTGATAATCTATCCGCGGAGATCGAAAGTCATACAAAAATAGTGCATTGGCGTCGTGAAGTCTTCAGTAACAAAATGGTTTGACAGCTACACGCAAGTTGGAAACAGAATCGCCACCTCGAAAATTGCGCGTCGCAACATTGGAACCGATATTTAACATGAAGCGCAAGATCCACGGCCAATTCTGACTATAGCTCGTGGTGGAGCGTAGAAAATACTATGGAAAAATATATACGAGACCAGTAACAAAATGGTTTGACAGCTGCACGCAACTTGGAAACAGAATCGCCATCTCGAAAATTGCGCGTCGCAACTTTTGAATCGATATTGGCCATGAAGCTCGAGATCCACGGCCAAATCTGACTATAGCGCGTGGTAGGCCGAAGAATGGAGTAGTGAATAGCACAGATCAGAATAGTAACTAACGCGATTTAAAAGGTTTAACAGTCATTTAAAATGCAACGCCAAATTTCACCGAATCAGCAGTTCAGTATCCGATTCGAGTGTTGCGTGCTGTAAGTTTCCCAGAAGTTTGAACGGGGTCTGCGGTCTCTATGCATAGACCCGGTGATTTGGAGTTGAATCTCATGGTAATGGTAATTTTCCCGTGGTAATGGTAATTCTCCCGTGGTAATGGTAATTCTCATCTCATGGTAATGGTATTTCTCATGGTAATTTTCCCGAAAATCTCCTACACCACAATCGCAGACCGTAACGAGATGGCCACAAGCACTAGTGCGAAATGTTGACCCCCTCGGGAATCCATAAACTATTTATTATGGCAGTTCCAAAGGGCTCTACATTTCGCACCTAGGCGCGAAACACTCTCCAGCGAGCAGACGGCGAGAGAACACAATTTTCAACGGAGAGAGAACAGTTTGTACGGAACGCGAATTTAGAAGGGTTTGGAACTGCGATAATAGTGAGAACGTGAAAATCAATTTAGTTCGTTGCACCGTATCATGTGGACTAACCCGGAGACTTGAAGCTGCACCTAATGCTCATATATCGGAACATTCGTTGATCCTAGACCACTTTCCACCCAATTGTGATAATCGCCGACTAGCATGAAATTGCTTTGCTGGTGAAATATTTGGAAGCGATACTTTATCGACAATTATCCACGCAAAAATCCAACCCGAAAAATAATTAAAAATGTAAAACGTCCTTCTTTTAGCGCGGGCCGTCTTTGAGTACCCACGGAAGGTGCCGTGTTTTGCATACATTAGTACATACAAACCAAATACAATCACGTTTCAGGGGGAGGGACGGGGGCCTTCACGGATTGTACCAGTCGACGAAGAGAACGGAAAAGGTGAGTACGAGGATGCAGAATAATACGATGACGCGGCGAGAAGCTGAAAGACAACTTTTCAATCGATAGCTTGATCGCAATCAATACCCGAGTTCGAAATGGCCTCCCGTATCCACTCGTTGCCTTGTTGCAGATTCTCGCTGGCGTGCTGTGCCTGCTCCGAGAGGAGTTCGATGTCCGCCTCTTGTTCCATGAGCTGCAAAGGCGATATAATTCAGATAACGAGTTTCGTAAATCTGGATCGGAAAATGATGACAAAATTGACCTTGTCAGAAAAGGTCTCCTGTAGTCGCTGTATCTCGGTCACCTGAATTGAATGTGTCATTCTCTCCCTCCGCCGGGTGGAAACAGTATTGTGCGAGTCCACAACATTGCGAATTGATGAGTACACCATTTCCGGCCAACCTGGCGGTAAGGAATCGAAAGCGGCCGAATTGACGCACTTTCAATGGACCAAAATGAACATATCCTCTACTCGGCCGAGTAGAGGGGGCCGCTTTAGATTCCTTACCGCCAGGTTGGCCGGTTGAGCTGAATTGTTGCGTCCGTACTCAAAATTCGTATTGTTCTGGACTCTCATAATACCTGTCCCTCGATGGAGTCCATGGTGTGGTTGACGCGCGTGAGTCTCTCCAGCATCCGCTTGTTCTCCTCCATCAACTGAGCCGTCGCCGCCGAATCGGAGCCATCCGATGGCAAAGATTCCTACAATGATTTGAAACAGGCGATATTTCGGATTACGGACTTTAAAAAAGGGTTGGATTCATTATGATCATTTCTAATACTTTAATTGGCACCTGCATCCTCTGCCTTTCCTCTTCTTCCATGGCGGCGCGCCGTTGCAACTCCCGTGCGGTGTCCTCTCTGCTGAAGGGGAAACGATTGTGGTCCGAGTCCATTTTGATCACAGATTGACCGAAAGCAATACCGAAGCATTATCACTCGTTTCGGCCCTGAATCGCTGTCGGACAAAAAGTAGATGTCGAGCATGAAGCCCGCAGAATAGAACTTCGTCATAATCCACGGACGTCATATATAGAGCGCGTTCTGTGCGCAGTACATCCTTTTGTTTTGTTTCGACGTACCCCTCTTCCGCTCTCGCCCTCAATTCCCTCTCCTTCCTCTGGGCGCTTTCGTAAACGGTGTCCTCGGCAACGTCATCCCTGAAATAGTAAATAAGATAAAGACGAAAAGTAAAGAAATTGGGAAAAGAGATAGAAATGAAATGAAAAAGTTATTAAAAAAATCACCTGACTCCCTCCCAGCCCGGCCACTACTCGACGGGAGATTCTGAATGATTCTATTCATAGGGAAAAAAAGGAGTTGCATTACATCAAGCATTCGGCCAACCCCTACCTAGCCTTTCTGACATTCCACGACAACCAATCGGCTACCTCCCTTCGGAGTCATCTCTGGCCCGATCTCCCCCTCTTATTTATACACTGATTATACCTCGCCCATTCCTCCTCCGCAACTCTGGGAGTGTCCCTCCGGCACGGTCGAATGAGAGTAGGGTGGGAGACGATGAGGCGGGAGACAGACCACCGCTCGCGGATGAGGCACTGTAAATAACTATAACCAGCCGCAGAATGGAAAACCCAAAAACGTGTATCTCGCGCACAGAACGCGCATTTAAGCCTGGTGCCGTGGAATAGTTCGAAATTCTGTTCTGCGGACTCCATGCGTGACAAATACTTTTTTTGGTTTTATGCAGTCATCTCTTGTGATAATTTTGTGATGTCGTGGTCTAAACTTGATGAAAACGAAATCGTCACGAACTTGCGAAAATAGAGCCAGCTCGCCGTTAAATAAATGATAAAAAAAGAGCAAAAATACAAACTTGGCTCGTTCTCTCCGCTTGGCTGCCTCGACGAGGTTGGAGAGACGGAGAAGCTGCGAGCGTCGCGCCGTGTGCGCAAGGCGGAGACTCCTGCGGAGAGGATTGGAAGTGAGATGGCTTTCACTATCTTCGCTCTTTTTTTCCTCAATATTAAGACCTCACCAAAATTAATGTTATCCTAGCGCAAATTCACGAGCTTCATCAATGTACACCGGCTAGCTCAAGACGGTTCAGGCCACTTTACTAGGGTCCTCAAATCCACCTCATCTTGGCGACGATGTCGGCGAGGTCCTTGAGACGCCGTCCGATGCCCACGCTGACGGCCTGAAAAGGAAGAGAAATAATAAAAAAAATCTATGTAACCAATAACTGCATGTGGTTCGCAAGATGTTTCTCTCGTCAAAACCGTGCAAAGTACATGCATACTTTCCTTCAATAAATATTCCAATATACCCACCTGGAGGTGTCCCTTCTTCTCCTCTGCCAGCGTCCCTGCCTCCGCTCCCTGCAGTCGCTTCTCCACGGCCGCCAGTTCAGACTTGATTTGGCGGAGGGCCTGAACAATCGATCGTTAATCAGGAACCAATCAATAATAATCAATATTCGAACCGCATCGCTGTCAGCGTCGAAGCGATCGCGCTGCGATTCCGTCATCAGCGGATGCGGGGCATTGAAGCTGCAAGGGGAGCGAGATATTTTCGAATTTACGTGCTGGCTCTAATGCATCGTGAAAACTTCAACCCCGCTCTCACTCAAAATGCTGCCCCAACAGAGGCCTACAGTCCGAAGAAAAGGGAGAAAGGTACAAGAAAGGTGAGGTCTATCTACGAATGAAATGGAAGTTACGTAATCCCCCTCCTCCCCGTCCTCACTCAGTGAGCTGCTGACACTCGCACACGTCTACGAGCACCTTCAGACCACCCGAGAAGAAAAGGGAGAAAGGTACAAGAAAGGTGAGATATATCTACGAATGAAATGGAAGTTACGTAATCCCCCTCCTCCCCGTCCTCACTCAGTGAGCTGCTGACACTCGCACACGTCTACGAGCACCTTCGGTCCACCCGAGAAGAAAAGGGAGAAAGGTACAAGAAAGGTGAGATATATCTACGAATGAAATGGAAGTTACGCAATCCCCCTCCTCCCCGTCCTCACTCAGTGAGCTGCTGACACTCGCACACGTCTACGAGCACCTTCAGACCACCCGAGAAGAAAAGGGAGAAAGGTACAAGAAGAGGGGTTTACCAAAGAGTTGCAAACCAATTCCATCTATTGCGGTACTTTAGAAGCTATCCCGACTATAATTACCATTCCCCCCAAAAATACAGCATCCATCAGTATTTTAGAATGACATGAGCTCTTACTTCGGAACGACATCACCAGAATTATCACAGAAATACGGGCAAGATAATATTCAAACGTCCCAACGATTAGATAGCTATTTGTCCATGCAGTAGCATTATTATCCATCCATAAGAACAATAATATGACCTGAGGTAGTCTCCTCTCCGTGTGAGGACGAGTTGCACGAGCCCGACGAGATCGGCCGCGACATCGGAGAGCTTCCTGAACGACAACATTATCGATTTAAATAAACATTCATAATCTACTCAAATCGATAAAGCTCCAACCTCGCAGAGAATCCAAACGTAGGCGAGGACGATGGGCGTTGGCGCGTGGCTTGGGCTGCATTGGGATGTTATGGCAGTTTTCGATCGAGGCTTCTAGCCTTGGTACTCTACGCTTTCCACTCTATCAAGCTACCAGCCCCGTTCATCAACTCACCGTTGAGTTTGCCCGACTTGGCCTCCTTAACCTTTGCGATGGCCCTGAAGACGGGCGTCTGGTCTGTCCAGGGTACCCGCGAGTCGAGCACCATGAATAAAGGAGTAAGTGAATTTTTCCCGATTTCTTACATATTTTTTTACGCAGCTTGAACGGTTTAAAAAAACTTTGAAAATGTTGCGCAAATACAAAAGTTCATTATGCGATTCGAGCGGCGCGTACTGTAAGTTGTTCAAAGTTTGAACGCGGGCGGCTGTTCCTAGGGGCAAAGTTCTCTTTGATGGTATTTCATTCTCTCTTCTAGATCCTTAAATGACGGGTCCTCGCCGATTTCAAACGCAAAGTTCAATTTAAAGATACAGGGAGTTGAGCTACCCAAGTACGGAGATTCCTTCAGAAAGCTCATGAACATCATCGACTTCCACATAAATCATTTATCCATCGTAATACTCTGGCGACTCTAGTTCAGTCGGCGAAAAATGTCCAAAATTACAGATCATAAATTCGATACATTACACGGTAACGATCTATTATTCGCGTCTAGAAGACTACTGTAGGTCAAAAAAACAATACATAACTACGAGGCAAGGGGTACATCAAGGGGTACTACTGTAAATTGCTCTAAAACAGTGGGCGAATCACGAGCCTATTCCACCGGACCGCTCCCCACGGGGGTACTGTAGCTCTAGACCTTCTCGACGATGGACTGGCCGAGCATGTCCTTGGGAACGGAGAGACCCATGATGGAGAGGACCGTCGGGGCAACGTCGCACAGAGCCTCCGGTCGATCTGGTAATGAGATATTGAAATGGCAAAATATAAGAGTCAACGATTGCAATGAGCAAGAGTCAATTGAAATATCCGCGAGCCTCGTCAAAGACTCACGTGGTTTCACTTCGCAGCGAATCAATTTCATAAAACAAAAAAGAGAATAACCCACCAGCAGGCTTGATGAACCGGAACTTGTCCGAGGAGCACGTGAAGGGGACCTGATGAAGAATGTTTACATTTTGCTATCATTTTTATTCGTAATGACAAATTGTATCCGTCAGAGGCCCACATTAAAGCTTTTGTAAAAAAATGCATGAAAACAACGATCAGAAACCCCTTGGATATTTCCCTAATGAGTTATGGCTACTACCGAATTTCACTTGCTTTGTAGTGGACAGGTGTCAAGAACCCAAAAAGAATAAATCAGAAACAGGATGATCAATTCAAATCAAATTCTCAATGTGGAACTAAACCACCTGTTTCCGCGGAAAAGCGGGATTCTAGAAGCGCATTTGGGCGACTTTATCTTTCTAGGCCGCACCACTGTATAGATCGGAAAAATTTCGCGCCTAGCTCATTATCTAAATTCAAAGGGCAGCTAATACGTCCACGTGACTACGATGACAGAAGCAAATCCAGTCCCAGAAACCATCTGGGTTTGAACCCGGATCCCTCCAAGCATCCCCTCACCTTGTAGCAGGTGTGCGCAGTGTGTTTTCCTCCATCGGGGGCAATCATTTTCTCCGCATTTCCGTGATCTGCCGTCACCATGACAATGTAGCCGTGGGCAGCGGCCGCGTCGCGAATTCGGCCAATCGCCACGTCCGTCGCCTCGCAGGCCTGAAAGAAGAGGGTTACTGTAGTTAGCGAATGGAAATTACTATTTTGTAGGATATTGGCGTTTCCATTGGAGAAAAAAGAACACTCACTATCAGTTTCTCACAAATAGTGTAGATGTAATTATTGTTCTCTGGAACAGGAGCGAAGCATTGACTGCGAGCTGCTGACTATTCAATTACAACTGTAGTGAAACGTCGAAATACCAGGTTTGACATTGAAATTATTAGGGTCTAATTTTTCATAGCCAATGAGAGGAGTTTGCATGGTACAAAGAACGCGGTCTCCCATTCGATAAGTAATTATTTAAAAAGGGCGTCCTACGAGAATGCCCCCATAGCGCAACAAAAGAAAGACTATGTTTCGAAAAAAAAATTGAAGTTGAGTGGAGACCCTACCAAACCAGGCACATAATCGTTTCACGAATTCACTAATACACCTCTTTGGAAGGACCAACAATATAGATATGCCCTGTCCCCCACTCCCACTCCCACTCACCAAGATTGCAGCCTCGTAGACGCCCGTGTGTCCAACCATGTCGGGCGGAGCGAAGTTGCACATGATGAAGGGGTGAGTACCGGAGGTGATTGCCTTGAACGTGAAATATTTGACGCCAAAAAGAGTGATAGCTCTATTTTGAAGTGTCAACGCAGTTAGGCAAACACAAAAATCGGCTTATTGTGAGTTCATAGTTCAAAAAAAATCTACCAACCTTGACCATGCTATCGGCGACGCCAGCCGACGACATCTCCGGCTGCAGGTCGTACGTCGCTACCTACATGGAAATAATTGTCAACCGGGAAGAAAAGTGAATTCATGAGATTCTACTGCAAAAATAAACGAAGGCAGAAGAGTTACGGAATAAATAAGGGATAAATTGTCTCCAGATTCTTATCCATTCACACGAGATGTTTATTTTGATGGAGTAATTTTAGAAACAGGTGAATGTGGGTGCCAAATAAGCATAGGATTATGAAGTCTGAGTTTGGATACAATCCCAGGGCGACCAATTTACCCCTCATCAATATCTCTCTTGGATCATAATCGATGATCCAAGAAGGAGTAGGAACGATTTGATCTTCGAGCGGCACTGAGTAACATACAGGCAGACATCCGTCCATACCTTGGGACTGGGCACGAGGCACCGCTCCTCTCCCTCGTACTGCTTTTCCTTTCCTCCGTTGAAGAAGAATGTCACGTGGGCGTACTTCTCCGTCTCCGCGCAGTGGAACTGGGAGACGCCCTGCAGAAAATAAACCAAATTTAAACTTTTATTTTTCTACCAATGATAATTTCACGATGTGCATCGAAGTTTCTGCATTTTAGAAGGATATAAATTGTGAATCCAAATATGATACGATTTTCGGTGTTCATACGATGATAAATAGTATTTTTTGAGAATCAATAGATCAGCTGGTTTCGCCAGTCTCCTCTCCCATCCCATTTTCGCCTCCCACCTCCTTGGCCAGCCACTCCGCGAGAACATTCTCATTGTTGACGGGCGGGAAGAGAGCGGAGAAGCCGAATTCCTGCTTGTACTGCGTCATGCCTGAATTTTATAGATCGAAGAGTTCAAATCATTATTTTTCATCCAATTAGTAGTAATTAAAAAGACCAGTGCCACGGCAGTCCAACTGCTTTGAATTAGGAGAAACGAAAAGACATTTATAAATAAAATTCCCCTCACAACGTAAGCGTCAATGACGAAGGCGCACTCACCGATAACCTTGACGTCCTTGGGGTGCGCGCAGGACGAGCCGCACTCCTTGTATCGCTCCAGGCCCATGACCTGTAATTATAAAATTAGTATTTTTTTTATTTTTTACGTGATTACGTCATCATCATCATATTTATCGTTTTCTTCACAGAATAACGAAATACGAGTGAGTATGGGGGACTCACAAGGCAAATAGAAACGAGCGATCAAAACGGACATAAATTGGAATATATTACTGTTACGTGGTCCCATTGATCTGTCCATCAGTTTCTTCAATTCAAAGAAAGCTGTAACATTAACAACCCTGGTTCAACTACCACTAGCCACAATATCCGAATAGACTTTTAAAAAAAACGTCAATGTATTTCACAATAACGTTGCGGGAGTGCATCTCGATCTTACAAAACCTGTGAATAATCCCCGAAAAAAAAACAAACAAAAAATCGGTCGATATTCAATATTTCAATCAATATTCCATCCAATGATTCAAATCAAAGCCAATCCCTTCACCTCGCTGATCTCCCGCATGCGATCGGCGCGGTAGTCGAAGAAGACGAGCGTATCCCCATCCTGGACGCGACCCTCCGATCCCTGAATTTCGGTCATTGTGTTGGATTGGAATAGCTCTGATCGAGGTGCGCCGTGCCCTAATAGATTCATAGTTAGTCAGATCGCGTGGTCAGAAAAACTTTTGAAGGAATTATTATTGCTTCAGCACGCCCGAAATAAATGAATAGTAGACAAAAATCCAGTCCGCTACGACAGGAGTTCGTGTGGTTACAAAATATACGCTAGCAACCGTTATGGAGAATTTCTTTAATCATTCATTTTTGACGAGGAATGGATGATACATTGACATAAGAATAAATATATCCAATTATCCCCCAAGATGGCGGCATGGCTTCACCTGGTATAGCCCCACCCCTTCTGATATTTACCTCAAGGATGATGGGCTTGAGGAATTCGTCCGTCTGATCCGCGGCATAACGGCCCTTGACAACGTCGACGACCTGTAAGACAATTGTTCTTGATTCAACAGCTTGATATTCCCCCGTTACAGTACCCCCATCCCTTCGAGACTCCAACCACCTTGTCCTTGGTGGTCTCCTCTCCCTTGCCGGCAATCATGGCTTCGTAGGCAACGGCAATTCGCTCCCATCGCGTGTCGCGATCCATGGCGTAATATCTGTAGAACTTCGTTATACGGAATCATTCTAATCGAAGACTGAATAAATCATTGATAAAAACACCGCAGCGCTGGAAGTGTTTGCAAACGAAGTGAACTCGGATTGGATTATGTTTGTACAGAAAATATGTAAACGATTCAGCGCCCAACACTTACCAAATGCTGCAGTCATTTTCCAGCATAATTCAAGCATTGCTCGCTAACTATAGCAGAGTAGTAAATACAGAATTCAATCAGACCACGAATGGCGAAAGCATATAAAGAAAGTTAATTTCAAGCTGATATTGCCCATTTGGATTAAAAAGGCGTATCACCGTAGCAGGCTTGCAATTATTGACGGGAGTAACTGTGAAAGCGATTTGATGACGGACGCTTCAAAAATAAAATCCTTACCGTCCCACGATTGTCGCCAATTTTCCGTGTCCCTCCTTGTCGAGGAAGTCGAGTGTCTGCTGCAGGAATCCCGCGCCGGACGTTGGCGACGTGTCCCTGCATCATTACTGCGTTCAGCGGTCTATTTTCTCCAGATTGAATACGCATTGCTGCAGTTAGCATAGGTTGACGATAAAACCTCGTGGATTTACCATGATACGCTCTGGATTCTCCAGAAGTTTATTATCCCATGTATCATCATTGCTTCATTTAGTGAACATTGTCCCACCAGTGAATCTTCACTACTGCGTTTATCACAAATGGCCGAGACTTGCTCACCTGCCGTCTCCGTAGAAGTGGATGTAGAGGTTCGGGACGCCGAGCTCCTTGGAAGCCTTGATGAGCGCGAAGAGGTGATCTGCAGAGAACATTGCACATTTTGTTTATTCCGCTCAACAGCCGTGGTTTTCCCGGTACCTTGACGTATCACTGCACCAATAACTGAATAGAAACTGTTCGCAGGATAATAGTAGGTACTTTTTCAATGCACTTGTATTCCTTCCATTCTTCATGGATTAGAGCTCCAATGTGGACGCATATTTTTATGCGAAAATTGCGCGAATTTCAAATGAAAAATGTTCAATACAGTATCCGCCCCCGGTCGAACTCACCGATATGCGAGTGGACGCCCCCGTCAGAGACGAGTCCCGCAAAGTGGAGTCTCCCATTGCCGTTCTTGGCTCTTTCAGCGGCAGCCACGAGGGTCGGGTTCGAGACCTGAAACGACGTCATATTTCTGAATCACCCGAGATATAAACATCAAAGACAGTGATTCATATCCATGGTAATCAAAATGTTCATCTACTGCGGCATAAAAGACATGACTATTTTAATTGAGGATGTTTTCTCCTACCTACGTATCATGACATTGTCCTTCTGAAGCCTTTCCGAAAATATTTGAATGGGATGCAACATCAAGTCGCCGGGTTTGCAAAAATAACCCAAAAATGAATGTACAGAAAAGAAAACTTGATTCTCCAGCAGGTCCTATTCTGTTGGCCATTTCGACGCCAAACAATTGGCACGATTATCATGCTGTTTTGACCTACGTTGCAATGTGCTATTGTGGAGGAAGAAATCTTCCGTAAAATTAGCGTTGGATGCAACCACAAGTCACCGGGTTTACGAACACAATTGTTTGCGATTGGAAATATTTAATCAATAACTGATAAATTCCGCGCTACAGTACCTGTAACCACAAGGAGCCAAAATTTAGGCGAGAATTAACAAAAAAAAGATTTAGTCGTGTTTTTGCACATCGAGAAAAAATTACTGTAGAGCCGTGCTCAATTCGCATGGCATGCAACTCCAAGTCACCGGATTTTCGAACACGGTTATTTGTAAACGGAAATGTTTGAATCGGCTCTAGCACTGTCGCTCACGTGGCAGGAAGCATCTGACATTCTCGGAAATCAAAAGTGTTTTGTAAGATGTTTCAAAAAATATTGCCATACAACTGCATCTCGCGGTTTATTCGCATGGGATGCAACTCAATGTCGTCGGGTTTTCATACAACTAGCCTTCTACCCAAAAAAATTATTAGCTTCCCTCGGACCCATAACCCAGCCCTCAACGTACCAGGGTGTTCTTGCGGATGGCCATATTGATGCGGACAATGTCCTGGTAGACGGGTCGTCCGGATCCAATGTTGAGGTGACCGACCTGAAGGAGGATTTTAGCGAGGGTATAACATTTTTGCCATAGAAAGTGATGCTCACAAGTGATCGAAACAATTATTTCTGGAAAAATATTATCGCAATCACGAAAGCGTAACGCGCAAGGAACACTCTCTCAGATAGAAGCAAGTCACTACTGCAATATTAAGGGAGTTCATATTTTTGTTGCAATAAATAGAAAAAAATTTAGGTGTCATAGTTTTACAGGAAGCGGGAAATAAAAATACATTCAAATACCTCCGAATTGCCCATGAGTCCTTCGGGCAGGCCGACGTGCTCTCCGCTCGCCTCGAGCTGCGTCCAGTTGCCTGCAATTAATAGATTTAATATTAACATTAATCATGATTCTTAACATTGGAATTTTGCTGTAAACCCGATAATTCCATGTCATTAGTTCAATTGATCCCAAACAGTTGAACCACAGATGCAATGTAGACGACATTTCAAACTCGCCCAATTCCTAAACAGGTGATTTGCAATTACAGGGTCACCTGAAATGGATAGCTCTCAATTCCACCATTAGTCTTGTAGGCTCGGGTTCACACATCAAAGTGATGTACCCGTAGCCATCAAGACTCCCCATTCGTTCGGGTATTTGAGTTCCCGCTAGAGACCGATCTGGTCCCTTTCCGCTCACAGACCCACTCTTGCGCTATGTTTCGTTCACCTTCTGATGGACATCTACGAAAGCCTGCCAGACGATGGCGACTCTAGTGTAAAAGCCCATGAATAGCCGGGTTCATGCATGTTTATCGCACTACAGAATGACAGAGCATCTTCCGTTCGGGAAACGCTTGAATCATCCGTCTACTTCCCGTACTCGCACACTGGCGAGTCGTCAGAATCGTTCAAAACCCACTTGCCTCCCCAATTCCTCATAAATCTTACCGTCTACTATTCAAGCATTGATTTTACACTTTTTTGTGCTCTTCCGTTCGGGACCCCGGGAACTTTCAAACCCACTCACCGGAGCAGAGTCCATCCATGACGGGTGTCTTGGCGGCGTGGATGGCGTTGCCGTACGTCTCCGTCGTGACACCCCAGCCATCGATGACGATAAGGCACACCTGAATGGGAGGGTTCCATGAGGTGCCAGTAATCATCATCACCATACTTTTAGACTCCGAAATAAACTCGACCCGTTTTATTAGGTAGCAGCTAGCAAAGAAAACAGCAAAAAATATTGAGAAGTAATGCGAGGACACCAGTTGAACCAGCGCTACAACTCGTTTTCAAATGCCTCCAATTCAAGTCCGTTCGAGCTTCTTAAATGAAGTTGGCGCTCATAGATAAAATTCCCAGACGGTTAGATCACGTTGTGGGTGAGAGTGTACGGGGCTAATAGTGTTGGCGAAAATCTTCCCAATCTTTAATCATTTTGTCTCAATCATTGCTTTCGTCTGGAAAGAGTAATGATTAGGCGAGACTGATTGATCGTCATCCCCTCTGGCCGTAATGATTAGGAGGAAATGATTGCCGTCCTTCCCTCCTCGTCTAATGATTACGATTGAAGGAAGAAG
>JACMIG010003040.1:0-10909 GCA_014805385.1 Levipalatum texanum | reverse complement strand
CTGCCGAGACTGCTGAGGATGACCACGTCATTTTGGAGGTCGCAAGTCGCCAAAAGGACTTTTTCGCCCACAGGTTGCAGTTTCCCTACAATGAGGTATAATAATATCAGGTCATGCAATATAAGAGGGCTCAGATTAAATTTATCAGCGATTTGGAAAAAAGGGCGTTTTTGGGATTCCTGCACCGGGCGTGGGAAAGTGATTTTCGAAATCTCGAGGATTTGCAGGGCAAAATGAAGCAGGAATTCCTTTGATTCCTGCTTAATTTTGCAGTAAAAATCCTCGATATTTCGAAATGACCGTTTCGAAATCTCGAGGATTTGTACGGCAAAAGTAAGCGGGAATCCCTTTGTCGGGGCATAGCCTATAAGCCGCATAGGGCACAGATCCCAAAAAAACGGCCTTTTTTCCAAATTTCCGGTAAATTTAATCTGAGCCCTCTTACATATATGTCGTATTGATGTGAGTTTCGCCGCGAACATTGCAATGTAAAAAAGGCACAGCAAAAGGTTAGGGTATGTCGGATAAAATCTATAAAACACACAATTTGGTTATACATACACCATACATATCCTAGTAACAACAATGTTCTTGGAATCTTACGGTATTTTATCTGAAGGGTCTTCAAGTTATAATGTGCGCAGAGCACCCCATCGATGGATTCAGTCTCTACTGTGAGGACACCGAATGCAGCGCTGAAAATGGAGATTTTATTTTTAAAAAATGCAACATACAGTATCGTCGGAAAGTATTGCAACACTTTTTCGTCTCTTCATATCTCGTCCCAGAATGGTCCAATCCGGGCGCAACAAAAAACCGTTTTGTTGTAAAAGTAGTCCTGCAGACGGCTATGGGGTCGAAATTGCCGATTTCGGAAATCCATGGGTCGAAATTTGCATATTTCCGTATCGATTTTTTCACTTTTTGCAATTTCACCGCACCGACACATATGTCGAGGTAAAATTTCAGAAAAATGTGGAAAATGCAGTCCATGTATACGTTATGTCGTCCAATTTTTTTCAGATTTTTAAAAAATTTCCTATGAGCATGATAATTCCCGCAGTATTTGACCTATTTATCGATTGATTATCGATCCAAGCACACGTTAAGCCCTAGGAACCGGTTCAACGTGGTTTTATATGTTTCAAAGCACGGGGAAAAGATGTGATATGTTTTGGGGGTGTATCTTGCAACGAGCAAAAAATCGATATCTACCGTAATCCCGAATTTGATCTACTGTAGCTCCTAGGGCTTTCTGGCCAACCTTAATAAAAGTCATGCCCCCGGGACCAGCGGTATATTTTTTAAAGATGGGTGGGTCAAGAAAATTTTTTTTAGCTATTCAGCCGGAAGGTACCTGCTCGCGTTGGATACTCTCATTGATTTTAGTGATTTCGTAATTTGCCATGAAAAGTCGAAGGATAGAGAATCAGAATAAAAATTCAAACATGGCCACTTCGAGCCCCTGTTAGAGCTACGCTCGAAAAACCACCATTTCGAGACATGCGGAATTTGGATTTTTGATCGTAACTCCGCAGTCCTTCTACTTTTCATGGACTTCAGGTGCGGATTTTTTAGAGCAGCATTCGTACTATAAGTCATTTGTGTCCAATGATTTCTGAGAAGACACAACTAGTTTAAATAAAATCGAGAAGAAGCGTCGTTTTTTTCAAATGACGAAATCAATAAATCAATGCGCATACCCAACGTGATCAGGTGCCTTCCGGCTGAATAACTCAAAAATTTTTTCTTGACCCACCCATGTTAAAAATTACACCACTGGTCCTGGGGTCATGACTTTTTAAAGGTTGGCCAGAGCCCTCTCTAGTTGCTCGATTTTCTTGGAGAACCCGTGTTATAGTGTTTCAAGTTTTCATTTTGCATTGCATTTTTAATATATTTTCCTATCCCAACCGTATTGAAAACCACACAAACGTGTTGAGCACTTCCACCGTATCCAATCCGATTCGGAATTTGGAAATGTATTCATTTTCTCACCCGATCCAAAAGTGTCAGTCGTATTCTTTTTGTCGCTTCATGACTGTGGCACGCAATGAGATAGTCATCGACGAAGCGTGTAAACTGTAACAGCCGAAGAAATAGATATAATATATTCGTCATTACCTTAAACGAAGCCCAGCTCCATTGGAATGTGGGTTTGTGCTCCTGCATGAAGGAGAGCACGAGAGCATCGGATTCGGCCATAGAGATCAGAATATTCGAAATTGGAATGAATCGGACAGGCTGTAATAATGGCGGGACAAGGGAAATTCGCAGTTAGCACCAAGGCGCAGATTTTTTGTTCGCGTGTGCGAGTTCTCCATTTGAAGTGAACTTGTCCCCGTGTAGCTTCAATGGAGAGGAGACATCAAGTCATTAGGGACAAGTGATACTCAAGTCTGAGGTGGGAAGGGTGTTGTGTATTGCGCCGCGAAACAGAACTTCTACAGTGGCTTTCTGCGACACTAAAAACGAATCCCAATTGATGAATTACATAATTAAAGGGCAGCGTGTATGCTGGGCGCAATTAATGAAAGCTAGCTTTATCGATCTTCGCAGTTCGACAGGTAGCAATCGCTAAATGAAAAAGTGACCGCTTTCTTTTTTTGCAGTTTCACCAAAGTGATTTCAATTCAGCGTTTTCCGCTCGAATAATCTTATTAACAAATTATATTAACAAACACTCCACTGTGGTTGGCACGGTGCCAAAAAGTTGCTCCTACTCCTTCTTTAACGCCGAATGCTGAAGTGCAACCGACCTTGTTCTGGGTAGGGGAGGTACTGTCTCCATTTTCCCATGTCTGTGTGGTACACGAAGACGTTGACCCGAAGTAACGATTCAGTCATTGTCAGTGTGATCTCATTGACCGAACTGCTTAGAGAGAGTATTCCTAAACGGAAAATATATTTGAGCAGAACATTACGAACTCACGCAATCATGACCTTCTGGGAGCGGATATCAAATGCTTGCGGTGGAAGACCTCACATAAGCTCGTTCAGCTGAAATAAATGTCAGAAAAATAGATAACGCACACCGCTGCACCTTCTTGCGTATTGAAAATTGCAGCGAAGCATCACCGAAAACAATCCATGCAATGCAGGACTAAGCCGAGTCGCTGATCCTCTGCAATGGTAAGTTTTTATTATATATCAACCTAATATTTGGCATACCTTGATTATTCGTCTATTCCGAGCTTTTCGATCATCGTGCTGATGGCAGTGGACTGATTAGGAGTCCTCATCTGCAATGACAATCTGCTTGTAACAGTAAGTAACACGAGCTAATATAAAATGTAGGAGAAACGACACTGAGACGCGGAGATACTGGGACAAAGGAGGATCGAGTCGGGTAGTGGAGTGTTCGTCATTGATTGAGGGGATGGGGGGAGGGAGAGTGAGGGAGGGAGAAGAGAGGCGGAGAGACGCCAGTCAGTTCAAGCGGCGCCCGGGAAGATAACAATACGGCGATTGCGGACTGAGTTTCCAACTTATGTGTGTTCGCAAAACTCTGCATTAATTTGTTTTGCATTGTAGGAGTTTATTTCTTTGACGGTATCAACTGATAGGTACAACATGGATTTTCCTGCTAGAAGCAGTCGAGAGCCAAAGCGCAGGCAATGTCAGGTCGTGAGCAGGAGAGACGACTAACTCGAGTCCATAGGAACCAACCGCCAATCCGATAGCGGCGTAATAACTTTCCTCTGGTGTAGGATCCTAAACATTTCTTTGAATGGGCCGGCATCTCTCCAACCCTCCTCCTTCCTGTCTGCCTCACTCTCTAGCACTCAATCGATGTGCACACACTCCCCTCCCGACTCGATCGCCACTCGCCCCCTACCACCGCGGCGCCTTTCCGCCTCTCTCTATGCCAATGTATCTAGAACCTTGAATTGATTCTGGTATTTGCAGATGAGGGCTTCTACGCAGCCTACAAACTTCGTCGTGCATCTCGATTCGAAAAAATTCTACTACAGGAAGAAATAAGGTCAGAATTTTTGCATTTCGTCTGAGTCCGGGCGCGATATGCGTATCTCGCATAAACATTCGAAATTGTAGGTCGAACGCGGGTTCAGCTCCCTCTTTTGGATCCTTGACAATAGGAGCCTACGCCTAACCCCTACGCATGCAGGACAAAGAATGAGGTTTGTACGGAATGGGTAAAGGGGCGAAACTTACTTTAAGACTGCTCCTGAACGGCCCCGCTGTTCACGATTTCGATGCTAGCAACATCACCGCCAAGTTTCTCACCACCCACATGGCGGCAGACAGTGTTACGCAGACAAGAGGGCCAGGGAAGAAGAATAAGAAACCGAAGACAGAGGCCCAATTGGATGCTTAAACGATACAAGCGGCGTTCGAGGAAGATGCTTCCCTCAAGAAACAATTCTTTGCCCCACACCCATAGCTTTATTCAAATTATGTTCCCCTTTTTATATTTCATAAACTTTATTCATATTCGGAAACTTGCGGAAAGATAAAGGTTTTTCCTTTCTTTATTTCTCTCATGGAATGAAAATGAAGATAACTCAATCGAATAAAAGTTGTGGAGAATTAATTAAAAAAACTTCGGTGTCTATTAATGCGTAGTGGGCATTGTCCCAAGCATCCTTGTTACTCCGTCAGCTTGTCCGGGCTCGTCCATCAGGCAAATGGAGCGAGGGTCGCTCCAGGGCCAGTCGAATACAAGCTTCCCTCCGCAAGGATCGACCTGAAAATGTGAAAAAATAAACTATTCCTCGTAACAGAATTTTCCTCGAGAATGTGGTATGCCTTCCTAATTTGTGTGTTTGTATATTTTAAAATCACCTCCAAGTGGTAACTGATCAGGAACTCTGCCAGCTAAACGCCATTGTGCTTCACTCCCTCACATATGGATGCCATCCAACAATTTCTTTAAAGAAGGGCCGGCAGTAACTTTGATCTACGGGTAGACTGGGGTAGACAAGGTTGGGATGTCGCACACTGAGAGCGCACTGTAGGTCCGGAACAGAGTGCAGTTCATGGAGTGAAGATGAACTATGTTTGGGATTTCCTAAATGTACTTTTTCTACCTTGGCTACGCCAGTCACAACCGGTCGCAAAGTCGCTGCCTTCTGTAAAACAAACAGTAACTGTTTCCAAATTTCAGGTGTTGTCTGGTCTTAGTTGTTCTCACAAAAACAAAAAAAACTAACCGGGTTTGGCGTCGGATAGCTTTGTCGTGGAGGTAGTTTCTCCAAACACGACACTGTCCTCCGGAGTGTAGACGGCATGAGTTATGCCTGCTGGGAGAGTCACCATCTCCCCGGAGCAAGTCTCTTCCAGAATAAAGTATCAGCATTTTTTTCAGAAAGTAGAACAATTTTAGTTTTATATCCTCAAATATTCGACTCGTCAAGTCATTATATTGCGGAACTGCTCATGTTTTCATGTCTGAAGTATGCTTGAAGTTAAGTGTTGGATGAATGATATAAGAACATCTAATTGTAAGAAAACTGACCTCTCCATTATCGTACATTATCGAAAGTAGTTTTCCGCAAAATTCTACGACGTTGTCATCCGGACAATTCATGATCAGATTCACCTTGAAAACACTTCAAAATGTTCTCTCTTAACGAACCTACCATAATTTCCAAATTATTTTCCGAATCTTGGATCGAAGACTTGGAATAACCGAACAACGTTTCGTACATTTCCGTTACAACAACACAGTTGTGCATCAGAGCATTCTAAAATTACGGAACTTACAATTAGATTATTTATGAAGAACCTGCCCACGCTCCACACAGCTGAAGGGTCTTGATCGTTGAAAGCGGAAAAGATGGGCCGCCGTTTGTTGCCCACGAGCTGCACGCGGATCGCCTTCTCGAAGAGTTCGTCACTGGCCTCCGAAGGGCGGATGACAAAGAACTTCTTGCGCCCCTGGATAGTCAAATTTTTGAGCGTTTTTACACGTGCAATTAAAGAAGGACTACAGACATTTCACCGATTTCAAACTGGTATTGATTTTGACCAGATTTCGTTAGCTCACCCAATAACCCAATAACCCACTCTGGCACATAGATTCACCAAAAGCAAATGCCATCCTAGTTGATTGGCTCACCTCATTTCGTCATCTTTTCAATATTTACCGATTTGGATGATCTCGGATTGCTTAGGAGCCCTCATCTGCAAAAATGTGCTCATGAAATGCATAATAACGGAAAGGGGAGATCGAAGTGAAGGCATTGGGGACAAATGAGGCTATCTTGTGGAGTGTGCGATGAGGGAGAGGAAGGAGAGTTCGGTTAGAGGGACGCGGATCAATTCAAAGAGTACATCAGGGCAGATAGCAAAGCGAACGATTATGACTAGTGTGTTGCGAAATATCTGCGAATTTTAGACGATACCGTCAAAAGTTGATTTTTATCAGTTACAGTATTCCTCGCCGTGAGCGCGCAGTTTCGCGGCACCTTATCGCCAGCCACAGTTACGCCAACTGTTCGTAAATAAAGAAGAAAAAGACGGGGACGGTGAATGAGAAAAATAGCGCAGGCGGAAACGGTGTTTGCAATTCAAAATCGAATGTTCTGCGAAATGTTCATTGTAGCTTACTAGGAAAGTATTTACATATTCAAGAGTTTTTTCCGGCTCAAAACAGAGTTCATAAAAGAAGGAGAGTGGGGAAATCCGATCCCTCCAGTCCTGACCTTATTCCGAGGAACAATGATCTTGGTAGGCGGGGTGAACCCTGCGCCCATTTGGTACTGTCTAACTTCTATGCAGTAGCGGGACGGTGTAAGTCAATCCCACCCTCTCCGACAGGCAGCAGACGGACTTGATGGACAGGTCAAAGGGTTGGATACATAGCTCAAATTGTCACGGTGTCAATGTGTTGGAAAGGCAGATGGACTGGCCAAAGTGTTCACGCGATCAATCCCTTGTCTGCGCACCGTCATAAAGGTAAAGGTGTGGCCCCATCAAGCTAAACCTCCTGGGGGTGGGTCCTAGACGGCCAGGTTCCTCAGTTGCATTTCCCTTACACGCACCGTCATACCGAGGAAGTATGGCGAAGTTTATTCTCTCCAATTTCCAACCGCAAAACATACAAGCTACCACGGTTCGAACGGGGCGCGTTCATGGTATGCAACATGTATCGTATTCCAAGATGTCATTAGATAATTTGCATAATTAGTAGAGAATGAAGATAACCTGTAGCTAGTGGATTATCGAGAAAATTCGAGCGGGATAAAAATAAACAGAACAAAACAATCTACAAAAATTATCGGTTAATTGAAGTTACGCTCTCGACAACATTACAAATGAAGTGAGATCAAGAAAGAAATTAGAATGTAAGAATTTACGGGAGCAGTGTAGACGCGGACAGGCCGGAAAACGGATAGGTCGAAATGAAGGCTTCTGAAGTGAAATCGATTGATTGACCAATTTATTCCCCGCAATAGCTTCTATTCCTGACTCACCCGTCTGAATCTAAGAGTGTTCCAGAGCGAGTTGTTCGACATTTCATCATTCTTCTCTTGACAGCCGCCCCGTTCCTCCATCAGTGAATGTCCAGTCCTCATTCTCTTCTATTCTGGAAGAATTTCGCTGTAGAATTGACGAAAAGGATGGAAAGACGACCTTTTCATGATAATCAGCACGCCAGAACTTCAACTGATTCATTATATCCGAATTTCCATTTCAAGGAATCTCATTTCTCGGGGCTTAATTTCGCAAATACGAACCTGTGCACTATCTTGAATGGCGCGAAAGTAATCGGCTCCAGGGCTCAGTTGTCGCCCCGAGAATGAATGGATAACCAGTCATAAATAACTTTCAGTTTCTCGGGGTCTTCAACGCACCAAACTCGTGGGACTGCAATTGAATTTTCCGAAGATTTTTTCAAGGGGGTAAAATTTCAAAGAAAGGATTACCATGAGCTGGCCGAAGCTTTCAGGAGCGTTCTTCAGGTACTCCCGCAGGGACGGGGCACATCGTTGGAATGCTGCCTCTCTGGACTATCCATCAATGACATCATCATCCCTGTATATGTAGATCATTGAGCCGCAAGACACTAGTGCAGCAATACTATAATAGCACGACCTACGACCCAAAACGCCCCCGGCACTTTGAGCGTACCAAGAAGTAGCCATTTTAAAATATATCTAACTGGCATACCTTGTGTTCTGGTCTATCAATGTTTTCCGTATCGTGATGCACTGTTGTCGTGGGCTGCTTAGGAGCCCTCATCTGCAAAAAACCACTAAATAAATGAAAAATGGATGAGAGACAGACGGATATAGGGCGAATGAGGCTCGAAAAGAAAGAAGGAAGGTCAGGATTGAGTTAGACGCGGACCTATTCGAAGACGACACGGGCAGATAACAACACGTTGAGCGATTCGAATTCGAGCACACTTTCAAGTAAGGCGCGATATGACCGTGAATTTTAGACGCTACGCCAAAAGTTGATAAATAAAGGAGCGTGCGCTCATTGGCTGAGAGAGAGGAGAATAAGAGAAGGAGATGAAGTATTGTCATAAATGGAGTAAGAAGTGGACTAATTAGAAGAGGGCACTCGATCAGAAAACCATAAGGCGAGCGATTTCAAGTCGAGCAAGATCCCTCTCTCTTCCTACGCAATGCGAACGTAGAGAGAAAGGAGACCTTTTATACACGAATAAAACGCGCGGGAAGGCTCTGAATAAGGGCATAACCACGGGGTGTTGAGATACAAGAGAATACCATGTCTAACATCCTATCGACAGAACATGGATGATGTGGACGATACGGAGAGTCCGGCGGGGAGCACACTCTCAACAACGCCAATCGCCCAAAATCAAACTCTTTTTTTATGTATATTCACACTGCAAGCGCCTTTGAATGTTTCAATCGGAACAAGGTAAAATGGCTGAAGTGAAGTTTCCCATTATTATGGCAATTGCTTGAGAGTTTTGTGATCCGCCGCATTACAACCATTCCGACGACAAGATTTAAACCCCATTGTTAAAGGAGAGAGGGTCTGAAAACTGCCATAATATTCAATCTTCGACCCGGATTCCTCGCAGAGTTCATATGCAGAAGGAGAGTGGCGAAATCCGATCCCCTGTCCTGACCTTATACCGAGGAGCGATGATCTTGATAGACGGAGTCAGGTTATGTGGCAATGTCCAACATCTGTGCAGTTGCTGGACGGTGTAAGACAATCCGTCCCTCATTGCCGGCCACAGATGGACTCCATAGAGTGTTGAGCAAGTCAATGGTGTTAAAGTGTTGGACAAACAGTTGGACAGGGCCAAAGTGTTGAGTCAAGCGACCGATCCCTTGCCTCCATGCCGTCTTGCCGACAACAAGTTTATTCACCTCACCTTTCAATCACTAAATACAAGCATAGTTCATAAGATCATGGAATACAATCCGCGATGGAATTTGGTTGGAGCGTTACTTCAAGCTGTCATTTGAGAAGAGTACAAAACGTAGATAATGAGAGCAGGCTGGGTTGAGTAAAATATTACAGAACAAGGTAGTTTTAAAAAGAGTGGTTAATTGAGGTGAAGAACACTGCAAATGAAGTGAGATCAAGAAAGTAATTAGACAGATTCGGAATTGAGGAGAAATGTCATAATCACGATGGTCGAGCTCGAAGTGCACCTCGAATTAGCTGCAAAAGCGACGCTGGCGCGATATGAAGTCCATCAAAATGGAACGGATGAGGTGACGGCGGTTACTGCAATAAATGAGTCTTATAGGACAGATGATCGTTTTTCAAAAAACCGTATATTTCTCACAAGGGATAAATCACAGTCGGGTGTGGAGGTAATTTGTAACGAGGAGATGAGGTAATTCGTAACAAGCATGAAATACGCAAAAATCACATTTAGAATTTGTAGTGTTAAAACGATTAATTATAAAATTGTTAAAAAAAAGATAAATAATACAGTGGATGAAAAATTACGATTTTCATTTACGAGGCCTTTTCCCGTCCGAGCCGCCAATGATGTTCCACTTCTCCGCGAGCTCGCACTTCAGCATTTCGACCTGCAAAAGGCGTGGTTTTGTCAGCGTAAATAAGAGGTCAGATTCGTTGTAAATCTGGGACTGACAGTGATACAGAGAATGCGTCACTGGATTAATTTACCTCGCGATTGCCGCGTGCGGCCTTCGGAGAGGGGCGGAGGGAGGGGCTGTGGGAAGGGGAGGCGATGGCGGGAGAGGAGTGGAGCCCGGTCTGCGTCTGCAATGAAGACTCTTTGTCTTGTTGGTGTTCTATGCAGTCTGCTGGCTATTGCATTTTCCGAATATGCGGGAACCATATCCCTCGAAACTTCTTGAATGCCCCTCTGTCCGGCCCCCTCCGGGGTATCCGCCCTCCGATCAATACATGCCCGCTGTCCCAGAGAGTAAGAACACGCAAATCGAGAGAAGCAAACGCGAGAGTGGGAAATGGAGATACAGGTCGTCCTCTTCTACTCCTCCTCCTTCCCCCACCTCCCTCTTCCCTCTCCTCCACTCCACATTTTCCCATATATACCTCTTCCCCTATTCCCCTCCGATCAGGTGACAATCTTATGAGGCTGTCACGCCGGACACGTGGCCAAGCACCTTGATATCGTGGTGGGGGGCAAACTACCTCGATGGCGAATTCCTCCATGGGGCTGTCACCGAACGGCTGAAATTTCATGTTTATTTGTTTGGATAATATCAAGTTCGAAGCTCAACAGTCAGCATAATGAGTTCTTACAAAAGGGGGCGACTTGATCAGTTCGGCAGCGGCGGCGTTCACCTTGCCCAGAATCCCATGGAGACCTTCCACATATCTTATGAGTTCATCCGCGTAAGGATCGATCAGTGCTGCGCACTGGCCAACTTTTCTTATCCGCTGGGGCTCATATTCTGGTTAGAGGTACGTCAGGTGTTGGAAAGATGAAAAAAATTTAGAGTGGCCAATTTCG
>JACMIG010003038.1:0-13272 GCA_014805385.1 Levipalatum texanum | reverse complement strand
AACTGAAAATTCCGATATTTCGCCTCCTATATCTCACGAAAGGAGGGAGCCTGCCTTAGGAGAAAAATTTTTTTGGTAATTAGTCGAGATGGGGATCAAAACTTATTGGGTGGGTCCGGCCCCAGAACCTTCCCACTTTGCTGTGCCCAGGCAAAGTTCGTTTTTTGGCAGATCGCGTGATATGACATGAAAAATAATACAGAGATTGGGAGAGGCAAGTAGTCGTAATAATGACTCAACAAACCTTGCTGAGGTCTGTCCGCACGCTTCTGCGTCATGAAGTCGAAATCGATCGTGTACCTGAAGAAATTCCCGAAATTTCAGTGCTCGAAAAATAAATTGATATCGTGCAACTGCATGGAAGTATTATTGATCCCGAAAGAATACTGGGAATTTTGAGTTTGAAACTTCGGACACTTAAAAAAATCCGTTCGCACTTGACTCAATTGCCAAATAAGTTTCAGGTATACACATTTCTTTCAGAAAACGTACGTGTGGCCATTGATGATGATGTCGAGCTTCCGCGCCTCGCTCTTCGAAGCTGCTTCGAGTTCCTGTAAAAAGAAAGTAAATATTTAGAACGCAACCAAACGCTCAGTTTTTCACTGGCATTATTTGGTGAATTCATACCATTCAATTGGAAGTAAGTAAAAGTGATGTATTAATAGCAGCAATAAATACAGACCTTCTCCTTCCTCGGATCGAATCGCCACCACGAATCACGCGCGCCCTGAAATTTCCAAGTAGAAAATAAAGTGTGTAAATCGAGAGCTCCTCACTAACATTACCCAGCCTGTTCTTCCTAATAAAGCGAGTCGAACGCACCTCGTAGAGCCAGAAGATCTGGTCCGCCTCCGTCGCCTTTCCAGCATCCTCCGGATCCGGCATGTCCAGCTTCCTCGTCATTTGTGGGGCGCTGAATTCATTTTAATTAAATTTTTATTTTTATGTCAAAAGCGTCGAATAAATTGACGAACATAATAATAAAGAATGCACAAGCATACCTGAACTGCTTCAAGTCAATTTCACCGCGGCACATCGGGCAGCGCACTTCCATCTCGCCATTGAAGGCAACGCCTTCAAAAGCGTATCTTTCTAGGAAATCGATTTTCGAAAAATATTCGGAGTACAACAATTCAGGCATACTCACTCTTGATGCACAAGAAGCAGAACGAATGGCCGCATCCGTTGAGCTTGAGGGGTAATACCATCTGAAATTTATCATTATTCTTTTTACGCACAAAGCTACTACTGTATTGAATAAGACAACGGAAATATAACATGAAATAGAAAAATAAACATTGAAATAAATTTAGAAAAATCAGCGAACCGGGCGGTAGCAGATCGCGCAATCGTCATCATCGTCTGAAAAGGAAATTGTTTGTTTGAAATCGAGACGAGTATGGGAACACGAGATGAGTAAAAACGTGAACGTCGTACCGGCAGAGGAATGGCCGGAAGACGCCTTCGGTGTGGTCTCACGCCGAGCTTCGTCCTGTCCGCTTCCCATCCTTGGGGCTGTAATTAGGTGACTCGTTATTTAATGCCAAACAAAAGGAAATGGTGCAGTTTGTCCGCGGTCAACGAGATTGGGAAAAGAAGTGATGGATTAAATAGAGGCAGATGACTTTATTCGGGAAATCGGGTAGCTCCCTACTGCAGATTCTCGAATCACTGCGAAAACGCGATAGACTATTATTCCAGACGAACTGGTACCACACTATTCCATCGTCGAATGAGGGCACCCCTGCAGGGTGTAGCACCAATTATTTATGACCAATTTTCACTACTTAGCACGAAACGTTCCCGGAATGAAAATAAGTGGTTTATTTTTTTTGAAAAAGAAATCAACGTACCTGCAGTAGTCACGTCGGAAGGCTGCTCGTTCGTGTCCTTATTCACAGCTTTGTTCAGCTCGTTTCCCATGATTGGCACTGTAATTACGAAATAGAAATACTAAAATTGTAAACCGAAATAGACACCGCAAATCAGAAGGAGGAAGAAAGAAGGTCATCGGTTCTTCTGACCGCAACGCGCCAGTTTCACGCGTTGCGTTCGTAGAATTGCGATGGCGCAGGTTTTTAATTTATTGGATCTATGACCATTTTGATTCTCGTGTTTTTCAGTTTTAGTTCAAGCCAACCTTCGGGAACAGAAGCTGCACTTGCTCGAGCAAGAGTGATGGCCGGAGGACGAGATTGCGGGGCACCGGCGGGATCAGCATCTTCGTCCTGAAAATATGCCCCAGAGTTAGATTTGACGAGGATTGCAGGTGCGAAAAAAAACGGAACGAACGACAAACCTGCGTTAGAATCTCCGCTCCTCCAAGCTGGCTCAGATCTGCGGCAAAATCGACGAACTTCGGAACAGACTCCACTTGGAAGTCAAGGACAGTGTCCGCCATCTTCCTGGAACCGTAATCGCTAATACCGAGCAAACGAACAAGCACAGATCAAAGAAAACACGACATCAGCATGCAAACAACCCGCCTTCCGTCCGCCCGATTTCAGACTTCTGCACATTTTACAGTATGCCCCACTCGAATCGCATAATGAACACTTTTTGACGGTTTTAAGATATACCAAAATGTCTATTTTTGCTCAAAACCGCCCTTGGACAAAGTTATGTCAAAAATATTTTTCTGAATTAAATGTGGGTTTCGAAGCGAGAATTTTCGCGAAACCTACCGTGCTCCTCAGGGTACTTAGGGTCCACCAAGGAACCATTCACAAAATTTTGGACTGATTTTTGATGATGGCTGCTCTGTACTCTTTTATTTAAAAAAAACTTTTTAAAATTAACCTTAATTTGTGTAAATCTTTTTGAAGTGCATTCCAACTCGCCCCCTTATGGATGCTTTTAGGAGACCACCGAACAAAAAATGCTTTCGAGGTATACTGCGCACAGAACGCGTTTTGGCACAGGATTCCGCGTTCTGAAATGCCTATTTCGTGGCATTCACTAAATTCCGTGTACATCTGTGCGCGATGAGGGCCATGAAAAAGAACACCATTCAGTGTGACAGATGTTTCGGCCTGGTCCGGAACATCTGTTATCGTCGTGTGGCACACCGATCAGCCAAACTTACGATAAATCCATCAGTGTTGTGTACACTTGCAATACAACTATGAACTAATCTTAAGGAGGAATTGAATGGAAAGTGTGTTTTCCTGCGAGCGGCCTGCTGATCACCAAATGACCGCTGTCACAGGTCTCATACATAGTTATGGCTTCTCCTGGGCGTCACCAGGAAGTTGAGGATTCTTTTATGACTCGGAAGATTCTTTTCGAAGTTCTCGTAGACCCCTTGGGGGATGAAATTGCGTCCTCGGTTCTTTCCCTGGCCTGGAGAACGACTGGGGCGAGAGGAGGAGGAGGAGAAGGAGAGAAGGGCGTACTCCATCCTCGCCCCTCTCTCCACCCCTCCGTCTCCGGCGATCCCCCGCTCTCTCGCCGATATCCTTCGAGTGTAATCCCGTCACACGGCGAGTGAGAGAGTAAGGGATAGGTGGAGAGCGCAGAGAACGGCTGAGATTCCTCCGAAGAGGAGGAGCGGCAAGGAAGTTATCCCCCTCGACGACCCCTTTTCTCTCTCTCCCTCTTCACCCCCTTCCAAAGTCGAGTGGGTAACGGGATCAGCCCTCCTTCCTAGCCCCACTGACGTCAAACCATTGTCCGGCCCGTGCGTGCACTTGCTAGAAGCTTTCTTTAAATCTTCTTTCCTCTGGACGTCGTATCATGTTTTCCAAGTCTAATACACTATTAGTGCATGGGCGAAACTCAAGTCTTTACTGGTTTGTTTGGGTGTTGTCCAATTCGTTATTAACTCAAGAAATTCATTAAATTGATTACTGGTGTCTTTTTCCTGCGGCAGTTTCGTACAATCCTCTCATTAAACTTCACTAACACTCAAGAAAAGCTCGAGATAGCTCAGTCGTATTTCAAAACACGGCTTCCTCTCGAATGAACCAGTCAGCTCTCAGCAAACAAGTCTCTTACAGAGGGAATGGGCTTTGTTGTTCTTACTGCATCTCTTCTTCCGATCGGTCTGATGACCAGGGCGCTCTCGAGAGCTTCTCTCGTTCATCCCATCGCTGAACGGGAACAAACGATTCGTTCACTATTTTCAGAGTTGGCTTTGAAGACAGTTGAATTCGTAGTTCGCCTGAATACAGACAATAGTCCTCTCATCGCATCCTGGGATCAAACTTTCCGTACACAATTCAGTTTTGTCGTTAATGTTCCTTCGAACCATCTCGGAGAAATCAACTTGAGCAGCTTTTAGAAAGTCAAAAGGATTGTCAGAAACATAATCGATGCCGACAAGTTATCTAGACTATTGATCTTTTTCCTCACCCACTACTGTCCTGTTCATAACTAATGACACTATGCCTTTTTCTCGCAGCCTTTCGACCCATGTGCTTTTCTTACCCATGGTAAAAATCTTATGTACTTTTTGCAGTGTTTCGTCCGATCGATGGAGCCTGCTTCGACTTCAGCCGCCCCTCCCTCGTCTCCTCCTCCTACTCCTCCTTCTACTCCTCTGTCTCCTCTTCCACCGAAGGTCATCGCCTACCAGACCCAAGTTCGCTCCCTCGTCGACCTCTCCCTTCACGCCGTCTGCCGGAATATCCATGTGAGTTACTTACATCCAATCCAAGTGGGGGTATGGGAGAGGATGGGGATTCACAGCTCCAATGCCCTGACGATATAACCATGTGTGGCTACCGTAATGCTTTCATTCCATTCAGGACGATATTGTGTACCTAACGGACGATTGTAAGCAGAAGCTGCTCGAGCTGTGTTCCAGTCACCGCATTGTGAGGAATTATTTTCGAGACAGCTATTTTGAATCGTTTTCTGATGTGTTTCGCCACATTTGGAAGACTTTCGAAGAAATGACAAGGGTAATTCGTGCCTCATTTATATAATAGAAATGTATTCTGATTTTGCAGCTTGCGAATCCAGCATGCGTCAGTGCGGTTTCCCTGCCCCGCTTCGGACTCAATCTTTCGAACATCAAATTTTTCTGCAGGTGAGAACTTTCAATCGATTATTCACTATGATTTCAGCGATGACGTCACCGATGACATCCTGCGCGCTCTGACGGAATACAATAAGAATCTACGCAGCATCTGCCTCGTCGAGTGCAATCAAGTCACCGACGAAGCAAGTTTTATTGATTGAAGTACCAACAAAATATCAGACACTGAAAATGTTTCAACAACTATTCGGATTCCTGAAACACAACCTAATATTGGCCACCTCCCTACTATGCGTATAATGTTTAACGGCTTCTCTTTTCAGGGCATCCGCGCCCTTACGGCAGATCAGTCGTACCTCGAGACACTGGAACTTCGCTCCATGCGGAAGCTCACAGGTTGTAAATGTCTGGGAAATAGAGAATCAGTGACTGAACACGCATTGCCCTTCAAGTTTGACATTCTTCGTAACGGATATTCAATCGATAATGTCTCTTCTTTCAGCCGAAGCTTTCTCTCTCGTTCGAAGTGACTCCCTGAGCCATGTCGACATCAGTGGATGCACAAAGGTTTGTGACATTTTCAAGGACGTCCGTAATTTAATATGTATACAGACGTTTCTGCAGGTGTAAACTTTTTAAAAATGATTTTACGAACGACCCATTTTCCATGATACCACTACATTTGGAATTAGTGTGAATTCATCGTACGTCCGTGAAACACATGACTCGACTACGATTGCTAGGCGAGAAAGATGAAGAGGCAAGCCGCGAAACCTGAGCTCCTGGGTTCGAACAGGGATTGTAAAGAAAACCTCCGCTCATGTTGGCTAAAGCTGTTGCACCAGCGGCTGGTATCCCGCAATACTTCCGCTGAACAGCGAAGCGCTAGTCTGACGGCACTCTAAAAGGACTGAAAGGTCTCAAGTTTCAGGAAACTGACAAAGAGATGCGTAACTCAACGATAGACAATAGATCATTTTGTCCTTTTCATAAAGAAAAATATATGCAATTAACATTAGGGTTGGTAAAAACAGACGGAAAATGGTACCGTCCGCCTTGACTCTACCCCCAGACCGTCCGCTAGCGGACGGTCTGGGGGTTGTCTGTGTACTGGAACGGACGCCCGTCTCGAGACTCACTGGGCGGACGGTCTAGGGTCACCCCAGACCGTCTGGGGTGACCCCAGACCGTCCGCCCTCACCCCAGACCGTCCGTCCTCTCCCTTTCTACTCTCACAGTCAACGAGCAGAAAGAGAGAGGACGGACGGTCTGGGGTGACCCCAGACCGTCCGCCCAGTGAATCTCGAGACGGGCGTCCGTTCCAGTACACAGACAACGGCGGACCGTCCGCCCATTTTTTGATAGCGGACGCCTCGTCCGTAGACGGTAGTTTTCTCAACCCTAATTAACATCTTTGAAACACCCGAGAGCTTGAATTAAAATAGTTATCTACGTTTTATAGATCCGCTCCCTCCGTCCTCTCCTCTCGTGGAATCGGGGAATCGCCCGTCTCTCCGTCAATTCGTGTTCCGGCCTCGACGATGCCGCCTTCTGCGACGTCGCCTTCTACCTCGGGGAGAGCCTACAGGTATTTGGTTGTCTATATTCGCGTTCATTTGCGATTCTTCTCACTCAATTGGAAACGTGTTGTCTATTTAGAGTGTTTATTGAACACTAATCACGGTGGGAACAGTCGCCTGATTTCCACACGTAGACATAGAGAGAAGAGTCTCATTTCTCTCGTTGTCTGGCGCTCTCCTCCCGTCTAACACTCTCTAGTCTGTCCTGTCTGAAAGCAAAGTCCATATTGCTGATTTTGTACTACTAAAGTGCCCTTATATTGTTGAAAATGGAAAAACTGTTCCCAACGTTTTCATGAGAACCACTCTAGGATGTGACATTCCAAAAATGAGCCCATTCTGACCAATCTGCCAAAAGTTATAACGCTTTTAAGGTGCGAGCCCCTCAGTAAAGTGGTCAAATAAAGCAAAAATGTAAAAATCTGTTCCCAACGTTTCCATGAGAACCACACAAGGATGTAATATTCCAAAAATGAGCCCATTCTGACCAATCTGCCAAAAGTTATAACGCTTTTAAGGTGCGAGCCCCTCAGTAAAGTGGTCAAATAAAGCAAAAATTTAAAAATGTGTTCCCAACGTTTTCATGAGAATCACTCAAGGATGTTATATTCCAAAAATTAGCCCATTCTGACCAATCCGCCAAAAGTTATAACGCTTTAAAGGTGCGAGCCTGGGGTGAAGTGGTCAAATAAAGCAAAATTTTAAAAATGTGCTTCCAATGTTCACATCAGAATCACCCAAGGATGCGACATAAAAAAATTAACCGATTATGGCATTTCTGGCAAAAGTTATAACGCTAGATAGGTTCAAAAATACAGCAATCTATTGCCATTTGAGACGGTCAGTCAGAGTAGACGTCGTCAAAAAGTGGCAAATGAGAGGGAAAGCGAGAGTCGTCTAAAAGTCGTTTCGTCTGATCAAATATGTAGATAATTACTCTCTGTGTCTGTACTCTCTTCTCTCTACGTGCGATTTGTTCCCACCGTGCTAATCTCTCACAGACTCATTGTATGCCGTGCAATGCATTTGACATTGTCTGAGCGGCGAAACATAAGCGTATGCATTGTTGGTCGATTCTTCATTGTGACTCAAAATGTTACGCAGACATCGACTGTCCTTTGGGTCCTCCATCCTTTATCTGACCGAAGGACAAGTCGTTTATTGTCTCGACTGTCGTTCTCCCGTTAGTCAGCTGTTGAGATCACGCGACCTTCGCGTGCGAGTCATCGGGGAGATAGAGAATGACTAGGGGATCCTGAGACGAGCCAGGGATCACTTGGATAAGAGATACAGAGAGACACAGATGTTCCACTGTGGAACGCTAGCAGTTGGTTCAAGAATTCGTACAGGAGCGAGACTCTCTCATAGGCAATAGGTCTCTTGAGTTTCAAGACATCTTAGAGCCATACACTTTCCATTGAGAAGCTGTGGAGGTAGCTCAAAAATCAGAATAGACATCGAAACTCTCTCATAGGCTATCGTCTCTTGAGTTTCAAGAGATAGGAAATAGAGGAGAGTGTTCTCAGAAAGAAATATATGACAGAAAACGAGTTGTATAACGTTATGTATTGAAGTCTGGACTATGTCAACGATCTTTTCCCTTGAGGGTGTTGGGGGATAGACGTGAGGAAGGCTATCCCCCTACACATAGTAGTTAGTGTATCAGTTGACTCTCGAGCGATTCCCTTCCTCGTTCCATCGGAGAAGTCACGGGCTGGCACACGTGAAGGAAGGGGCTGAGATGATGGGAGCGAGGTCCGGATGACCCGCCAAATGACTCTCTTTGAAGAAGAGAAGGGAGAAGAGGGACACAGAGTGTCATAAGGAAGTAAACAAATATAACGATACGTTTCATGGCCTTGTGAAACGTTGCGGTAAAATTTTACGACGATGATCGAGTCATGATTTCAAAGGATGAAATGAGTTTCCGTGCAGGCGAGATGGGAGATCTCCGGAGAAGAGGGATGCAAGGTGGTATAAGGAAGTATTCTTAACAATTATCTGCTCAACGGAATAATGCGATGCGTTTCAACGTCATGTGAAATGGCGCTGAAATAAGTACATGACAATAGGTACTGGAACTTTACTTGTAAAATTATAATATGAATGTCTGCCAAAAATTTGATTCTTGAAGTAAAACAGATGAGAGTTGATGGACTTATTTTAAAAAATATAATATTTTTTAAATAATGTATTTCTTTGCAGGACCTCGAAATGGACTTCTTCCACCGTCTGGCGGAGCCTTCGGCCACCCTCGCCTACCTCGCTGCCCACTGCCCGCGACTCTCTTCACTCTCGCTGATTCGTTTCTTTCATCAGGTAACCTGGTCCAGATATGCAAACAATATCGGTAGTCTATCAAAACACGAAGGTGAAACCACAAGTAATGTTGTATGCCACTTACAATTAGGTTTCGGAAGAACAAATTGTACCACATTGCTTTGGTAAATGTTCGTTGTTACCTCATTAGTCAATATTTCAATTAGCAGACAAATGTCAAGCTAATATGGTGTTCGAATCCAAATTTGGAATAGTAACACTTTCTTCTCCAGGATACAACGGACGAAGAAGCCTCCGAATTCGCCCAGGATTGCAACATCGAAGACTTCAACCTTCAGAATGTCGATTTATACGGTACTCTCTCTGCTTCATGTACTCATTGATACTTTGTTCTTACAGAAAACTACTTTGTTCATCTTCCGCGCCTTCCTTCGACAATCCAATCGATATCGATTTCTCTGTCCGGTAAATTCCGACATAGTCAAAAATCACAAATCATTATCAGGAGAAGAAAACGTCGATTCACTGATTGCATCACTGAGTGCTCCGTATCTCAATGCAATCAGCATTCGATTGTACGCCAAGGAAGACTCAGCGGTGAGAAAACGGGACCAAAACGCAATGAACTGAATGAAGTTACATTTTTCGAAATGAGCTGACAAAGAAATATGTTTCGCTGTCTTCAATATAAACCGAATTTCCCAGGAAATATAATTCTTCCATGGTTTTTCCTGTGAAAAAATATCAAAATGTACTCTTCAGGCCGGCCTCAACAATGCCAATCACCTGTTGTGCACGCTTATTCAGCACGTTGGACCGAAGATTGTCTCACTGCAGGTTCAGATTTTTATTATATCCTTGATCTTTGAACTTTCCCAGATTGCTCTCTATCACATCTACGACGATGCCCTGAAGGGAATCGTCGAGAACACTCACTCCCTCAGACACCTCGTCATTCGCGCCATCCACATCAACAACCGAATGCTGCAGAGATACTTTGCAGGTCTGTATATCATAAGAGAATCATTGTTTTCCATCTAGGGGCGCTCATCAACGCATTGTTTTTTCCCACAAACAGCAAACAATATGAGACGATGAAACTTAGACTAGGACATCCAGTTTTTTGGAGGAAATTCTGTTTTGGAACTATTCAACTCCAAAACAGGTGTGGATATAAAAATAAACATTTTTAGAGGTGAGTGATAAGATGTTTTTTCGAAGAATTCAACCGAGACTCATTGACTATCTCCGAGAACTTCAAAACAATAAGATACGTTGAAACTTATATTGGGAATTCCGTATCTCGGTAAAAAATTTGCTTTTATTGAGGTTTACGAAAAAGGTAAAGGTAAAGGTGCGCCCCTATCATGGTAATGGAAGACTCCTGAGGGTGGATCCTGGATGTACACAAATATTTCACCGTCCTTGCAGTTGGTTCCGCGGGGTGTCGACTGCGGACTCTGAAGATATCGGACACGAATGTCTCGTATCGAGCGCTTTTCGCCATTGCGAGAGGAGCCAAGGCACTGAGGGTGCGAATCTAAGGATCTACGCTATTTAGCGGACGAGATAAATACAGTAGCGACGATATTTCGTTATTTGCAGGAACTCGAAATGCAGAACATGCGTGCAATGGATGATCGCGTCCTGATGCTCATGGCGGATAACTGCAGGTATTTTGTTGAAGATTTTACGATATTGGTAAGATTAGGCGGGCACTTCTCTAACAAGCACGGTGTCAAGTACAATTAGTGTTTACATTTTATTTATCCTCTTTCAGGAACCTCTCCTCCATCGACGTCAATTACTGTACGCACGTGACGGATCGCGGACTGCAGGCACTCGCGAGGTAAATTTGTGATACTTTGTAATTTCGGATTTGATTCGGTTCCGGACAACATTTCTACGGGAACTAACGAACCTGAAAACGAAGTTTCGAAATAATTGTTTGTGGTTTTGTAAGTAAATTCCACAGTTCTATTCGCGATCATTCATTTCTTCTCATCTTTACCTGTCAATGAAACGTATTGCCGAAATTCCACGTTGCATATTCTCCCACGTCAATCTGAAAATTCCATTTCGGTGACCAGAATCTGTCAATTCTTCCTATAACGGAGCTGGGACTCTGAAGGAAATTTTGTATCTCCATCACCCGCGAACCAGAATTCCATGGTTTCAAGGTTAAAGCTTTGTATTATTATTATATTTTAGTGGATTCGTAGCGAGCATTGGCGACCTACCATTTAATTTCATGATCACAGGCCACTGAAACATAGAATTCCTGATTCCGAATGCACCTCTCCCCTGGTCGACGTTTCCCCAAACCACGGCGAATCGTCGCCCTCCTCCACCACACACTCGCTGCAGGCGCTGTCCCCTCCGGGAGATGTTCATTCGCGGAACGGCCGCTACGGACGCCACGCTCTATGCCCTCGCCTCCTTCTGCCCGCAGCTCGAGATTATCTGCTTCCAGGTTCTTGTACTGTTTACCGGAACTCATTAAACGCCGTAACTCTTTTACTAAACACCGTAACTCTTCAGGACTGCACGCGCCGTCCGGGATTCTCTCTTCCCGCCATCGAACACATGCAGAGATCGTGCATCCAACGAGTGCTCTGCTGAATATTGGAGTACGCCCGAGACCAATTCCGGACTGTATAATAAGTAATGGAAGTATTCACGATGATTAGCTGTGATTTATGAAATAAGAACCATCCCCTGTGAATGTTTTTGCGCAATTTCCAAATTGTCCGACCTCCTTCGATTTGGTATCACTTTGAGACGAGTGCGGGTCCCTCAATTCACAATATTTGTTGCTTCATTGACTGCCGAATATCGATAAATAGATCCACGTTTTCTAGCTTATCGATAAATTTACCAAGTTTCATTTCCCTTGAATTTTCAGTCGATGGTCGAAAATGATAGGAGAGGAGAAATGGTCAGTTTGAAATATGTTTGCAGAATTCGAATCCTGAGGGTTGTATAATTTCGAAGTGCACTTTTGAAAAGTATTTTTGACATCCTCGTTCTACGATTTATCATATTTTCTAAGTCGAATTCCGTAATTCTGTAAAGACGAAACTCACTTGAACTGATTATTTGTCGAGCTATTTTTGTACAATTTCGAAAAACTCTTCGCTGAACTTTAGTTTATAAGGCTATGAAAAGAGTGAATTAGGGCTCGGTAGTAATTCAAAACACGGTTTCCTTCCGGATGAGACAGTCAGCTCTCAGCAAACAAGTCTCTTACAGAGGGGATGGTTATTGTTGTACATACTGCATCTCTTCTTCCTATCGGTTTGATGACCAGGGCGTTGTCGAGATCATCCCTTGTTTATCCGAGAGCTTCCCGAGAGGAAATGATTCTTTCTCTATACAATTTTGTTATTGGTTTTCGAGATTAATGTAATCAACTTCTTCAGCTTTGTAACAATCAAAAGGGCTTGTCTGAAACGTATTCGTTGCTAACAATACAACTTTCGTTTCTGCAGCAAGTTCATTAGTTTATTATAGCTATTCCAGATGATTCAAAATGTAAGCCACGTACGTGATTCAGGGGCGATTTCCTGCCGTAGTCAAAACCTTATGCTCTTTGGTGTCTTTAACCGATCGATGGAGCCCGCTTCGACATCCGCCGCTCCTCCTTTTCCTCTTCCTACTCCTCCTCTAATTCACTCTTCCAGAAACCTCTCCGTACGTAACAGATCGCGGACTGCAAGCAATTGCAAGGGTATTTGTGATATTTTTAAATTTGGGAATTGACTCACTACCATTGGCTATAAATCATTTCTTCTGATCTTTACCTGCGAATGAAACGTATTGCTGAAAAATGAAAAGTTGAATTCGTGGTCATTTCCAGGTTCAAGATGTATCCCAAAATTAAATAATTCGTTATGGATTCGAGCTGGAATCCGATGGAAACTTCCTACGGTCTATTTGCATGAAGCTTAAAGGTTTTAGTTTGTGATAATGCAGTATTGAGATTATATGCTCACGGAGAATTGGCGAGCTTTCACTTGAATTCCTGGTTGTGGATCACTGAAACATAGATTTTTTTTCGACGCCCCGAAACACATGCGTTGCGGTCGGGGATCGCTTGCGCATTCTTATAATCTAATACTATATAAAGAGCGTGTATGTCTGTCTGTCTGTGTGCCACGACATGTGCACAGAAGGGTCCTCAAGACCTGGGACCTTGACCAAACGACTTCGGGTCTCGAGAAAACTTCTACCGTAACCGCGACCGTAAAATGTCCCATGACCGTGAAATAGAATACCTAATTCACGGCTGTAGATAAAAAGTGTATCTACACTAATTTACGGAATCGGTCCTCAAGACCTGGGACCTTGACCAAACGACTTTGGGTCCCGAGGCAACTTATACCGTAACCCGTGAAAGTTCGGTGGGTCAGACTTTTAACTTCGGTG
>JACMIG010003037.1:0-13273 GCA_014805385.1 Levipalatum texanum | reverse complement strand
CCCCCCCCCCCCCCCCCCCCCCCCCCCCCCCCCGCCCCCCCCCCCCCCCCGCCCCGCCCCGGGGGGGGGTTCCTGGACGGCCAGGATCACTAGCATTTCCTTGCAAGGCGTTTATCCGGGGGGTATTTATCGAGGTAGGGTCTTCCATAATAACGATCGTAATAGATCGTATTAGTGAAACAGCTACGATGTGCAGCGCCGTAAATCGTGTTCCGCAAGCCGAAATTGTCCGCCGCTCACGTTTCTTGTCAGAGCAAATAAGGAATCTACGGCCGATATTCTACCACTCCGAATCCATCGGCCAAGAAGCGAGATTAAAAAAGGAGATTAGTTGCTCATGTGAAAATGCAATTCGTACGTGGAGTTTCCCACCGCCACTTCCTGCTACATTTTAGATTCACTATATTGTCGGGCACCCAATGCGTTCAAATTTACGGACTGCGTGCTCTTTTGATCAACCTCTTCGATCCCCATTTCATGCCCCGTGTGATTCAATCTTGCAGTGGGTTAGAAGAGGCTAATCAATTGGCATTGTCCGGGGCTTGGGAATTCGAACGCACCTGGTGCCCGACAATATTGGGAGTCTACACCGTAGTAGGAAATGAGGGGGGAAACTCCAACGAGATATAAGACTGTTTCCGTGCCCAGTTATCCTGCGACTCCCTGTGCAGTGTGGGAACTTCCGCGCAACCTTGGGGGGCGGGGTTTCCGTGACGTCACAGATTTGGCAGAGGTTAGGATAGGGGGGTCCCGAATAGTTATTGTGCCACGCAATACGCAAAAGTGCCCCAATAGCAGACAGTTCTAATTCGTATTTTCGATGTGAAAAAGAATCAGTCGCTGACATTTAGGCTAAAAAAATGATTTAGCACGCTATTTACTTGGCCAGTGGATTCCACCAGAATGTGTGGAAGAAATGACGATTCCAACCAAAAACGATTAGAATTAAGGTGTGATAGAAATCAGACGCAGATTCCTTATTAGTTCGGAGCCATGAGATGAGGACATTTCGACTTGCGGACCACGATTTACGGCGCGGCACAATCCTGGCTGTTTTCTTTCGTTTTTGAGCGTGGTGCTGAAATGGGGGAGGAGGAGGAGGAACAGAGAGAGGGTGGGGAGAGGAAGAGTACTGATGGTCAACACGTCGGCGTTCCCTTCTCCCTGTTTAGAAGGGAGTGCTGTGCGTTCCCCTCCTCCTGTAATTCAACTCTTCGCTCCTGTATCTGCTCCAGCGCCAGCCCCGAGGAGACATTCAAATCGCCTTGGATCCCGCCCGGATACCCTCAGAATGTGAATTATTTGATCGGGATATTGTCGAGAACCGGAGATGCCAATTTCAAAGTTAGAAGAATACGGGTGACGGTCTGCCCACTACATGCCCAAACTCGAAGAACGAGTTGGGGGGTGGGGGGGGGGGTTGTAATTGAATGCACTATCACCAAAAAGTTGAACATCATTCAATTTTTCACATGTAACTTCCCAGATACGCAACATGTCTTTTATCAGCTTGTCTTCTTGATGGTTACCGTTGAGTTTTCGTTTCCTTTCCGAAAACTTTTCGAGCTGACCTTCCTTTGCTCTTACAATTAGATGTTCATTCCAAAATGCATGTATGAATCACCATGCAAAAAACGATCAAAATGTTCATTCCGCAAATCATCCGGGAACGATAAAAATTTAGCATCACAATTGATCGATGTGATAGCGTATATCTACAAAAACAACTACAAATGATAGGCAGACCCAACAGAAAAAGATCCCAAGTAAAATAAGCGCGGGAAATATCAATTCATTGTTAGAGGCTGCTCCAGTGAAAATTACGTATAAATAATAAGTTACACTATTATAATACAACCGTTAAACGCTGTTCACATTTATATGCATTGGTGGAAGGGAAGTCTAATTGAGATGGTATGGGCGTATAATACACTTTTACTTTGAAATGGATACGCTTCTTTGGTGAAGATAGAGGTCTAAAACGGGAAAAAGAGAACAGGCTGTAAAAGACAGCAGATCTTGTGAATGAGAGTGAAGGGGTGAAAGTACTTATCCGCCCAGGACTCGAGAGAGTCATCTTTCTACTTTTCCCTGTGGAGAATGACGAAGAGGGCGAGGCACGCCAGCACCGCATACTTCAGCTTCGGGTAGTCGTTCATAATGATTGTCACCTGAAATATTTTTAAAACTACTTGGGTCACACCACGAAAACCCTACATCGCTAAAAATTTATACAGTAGCGTACCATTCCAATGTAAGGGACGATTCCCTTGGCGCGTCCGACAACGTCTTGGCGACCAAGCCATAGCTGACCAGGAGCGTAGAGACCACGGTCGTCAACCTTGAAAGCCGAATATAAAATCTGATAAATTTAATTAATCAGTTTGTGATTAGAAGAAAATATTAAGGTACCTGATTGTTGTCTCCCTTCGTGAGGATTCGCGTGTGCTGGGCGTCTTCTTCGTGGACCTACAACCATTTCACTACGATAATTTTGAAAAGAAGATATTTCAAGATATTGATCACGTTCCTAGGAATAGAGAATAAAACCTGAAGAAGCTTTAAAAAAAAAGCCCAACCTTGATGACCCTGTGCACGATTGGAATGTCGCGGCCGTCAATTTTGAACACGGTGATGTCTCCCGTGCGGATCGGATCAGTCTGGTCGTTCGTGAGAATAAGCAGATCTCCCCTGCGAGAGATATTTAATTTTGAAAATAAATATAATATTGAGTTACCTGTAAAATGCCGGTTCCATCGATCCCGAGAGGACGACGACGATGGGCGACTCACTGCCAGTGACCACCATAAGGCCTGAAAAATTAGTTAGAATCACTATACTAAAAATCGATAACGGATCAATCTATTATGTAAAAAATCATCGGATGCAATTAATTGAGCTATTATAAAATGCGTCAAAATTGTTTTCAAACCTTTCCAGATCATCAACGCCGACGAGACCACCATGGCGAAGTTCAACACCTGGTAGATCGTCTGCAATAGAATCATGAAACATTGTTTGCCAAACCGATTTGTTGCGAAATTATTAATCGTCTTAAGATATCACCTGCCGAATGTCCATCCGACGCAGCTCGTCGAACATGGCAAGGTCGAAGAGGCCCATCTGTAAGCGGGACTATTTTCTGAAGAATTCAGAGATCCTGAAAATTGGAGGGAACAAGTATCGAACAGCGCTTTCAACGCATGAACATCCAAGACTCGCTCACAAATACATGAATATAGTATTTTATACACGAAATTTTGCCAGGAATGCGGACGAGATCTTTCGAAGTGTTATAACGCGGAAATAGAAAAATCAACAACTTATGCGAAATTGGCATACAAATCAAACAAAATGTTTCTGAAACTGAACATACGTTCAAACACTGGGAATGACACTGTTGAAATGCACGATGGGAAAGTAGATGTTGTTGAGTGCGGATGCTGAGCGTGCGTTCATTCCGTCGAACACAATCCGAGGTAGTCGTCCATGAGGGTGCCGATGGCGAAGATGTCGTTAGCGTCTACCTGCAAGCAGAGGAATGACCCCTAGTTCGTGCCGGAGTCAAAGACTGACTATTGATAAAAACACCTGGCTGATCAGACCACCTATCATTTGCGAAATGCCGTAATATAAAGTTACGCCCACATTAGACCCCAAGAATTGTTGATATTTTTCGCGGAAGATTAGAATAGATAGACTGACCCTCGTGCCGATGAGCTTGACTCTTATTTCGTCGTCGGCTTTGATGACGACACTTTCATCTGCTGTCTGCAATCGATTGAATATTTCCAGAATACAAACGGACTCAAACCTTGTAGCAGGGAGGATTGGCGTTGGGGTCGAAGTCCATGTCTGGAGGGATGCAGTGGCGGGACACGAAGCAGGACAGAGGTCCGATGTCTGCGAAGATGCCAACTTTGTTGACCTGAAAATGTACCGTTTTCTTTAGTTAAAAGTTTCCATGAAAATTAGTCCACCGATATTTATAATGATATAAATTTATCTAAGGAGGCGCACCTGGTTAACGACGGCATCCATGACTTGTCCCTTGAATGGCCGGAAGACGATGGCCTTGTACTTGACTGGGTAAATGACGAATCCTCGCCCTGAATTGGGCCAGTTATATTACTACTGCATTTCTCGCTGAGCCAACCTCAGACCGGCAGAATATTAAAAAAAACTCTTCCCACCTGGTTGAATTATTCCATGGCCGATAGTGTCGATGGTGGTAACGGCAATGACGAAACCGTGCTTTCCAGTACACGTACCTTCCACCTGTGAGATGTTATTTTTGCCGAGTTTTGTATCGAGCGATGCATAGCAGGGTAAATCAAGCATTACTCAATCTGGTTTGCCACGAACAATTACGACAAAAAATTCGACACCAGAAACCACGTACCTCGTTAAAGAGCTTGCTCTTAATGGTTTCGTTGAGGTTGGCACCGAAGTACTTGGGATGAAGGCAGACCTTCAAGGGGGTTCATAGCAGCATTATTTCATTTCAACAACACAGATTGTTCAGACTTTAATCCAGCTAAATGTTTTAACCAAAGTAGTAAACCAACCTCATGGTCGAGTGCCAAGTGGAAGAACATCCCAGGAGCCTTTGGTGAAGCACGTCGACCGGCGTCAGGAAAGAGCGATGGGAATGCTTCCCTCCACGGCCAATCCCGAGTGACGTGTGCTTTGCAGGCCTGAAATACAAGCGAATTATCGATGATACGGATTTAAACAGCACAGAACTCAGTTTCGAATGTGTTGGACATGGATACGAAAACAAAATTGATATTACGCGTCATAAAACTGCAAAAATGAAAGGAATTTGTTTGAAAGGTGGTTACGCTGTCGCGGCACACCACGGTTGCTCGGTTGATATTTGCTAAAAGTCGACTGCCTGAATCCGGAGGCTACTGTAACACGACATATTTCTGCGTGCATTTTCTGCGTGTTTTCCGTTGCTTTCTGCTTCTTCGAGCGTCCGAGTGTTCTCACTGCAGGCCCCGCGTTATCTGGGATCGAGGAGCGCGGTGTAACACAGAGACTGCTCACGAGTCAGGTGGCAGAATCTGGGGCCGCGTCCCGATTCCCGTCGATTTGCTTCCGCTCGCCATCCAAGTTAATCGTGTTAGTTTACTTGTTTCAAAAATGCATCTGCTAATTATGGTAATAAAATGCCTTCTTGGAAAATCTAAATCTTCTGAAGATGCGATGAGATGGCAGCAAACGATTCGAGGAATGCGCACGGCGCGCAAGGTAATAGATAACTTCTATGACAATCGGCCATCGAACTATGACTTTGATGGTCAAAGTCATCAAAATCATGCCAGTATCATGTGATCAATAATCTCATTTCAGGCGGCAGACGAGCGCCTACGACAGTTCGAGCGCACCTTTGAGATCGGCGAGTTGACCAACTTTCGATTGTTCATTGATCTCACATCACAGATGAGGGTGCCATCAAGCGCGTCGACATCTGCCAACTCGCTGCGAATCATCCCATCGAAGACTTTTACTCCCTGGGGTTGGTTTATTTATTTCATATTTCAAGGAAATTAAATCAATTGATGTAAAAGAAACTCCGTGTTCTAGTCGTTGCGTCGCCTCGCGTGCCGCTCTTCTCGCTGTCTGCGATGGTCACGGAGGAGGAGCATGCTCCCGATATATCTCCAGCCACATCATGGCGTGAGTTCCTACTCTTATACACTAGATGCGCGTCATCAACTCTACTAACGCAGGTCATGTAACCTAGCTCGTTCCAGGTACGTCTGTGCTGCCGTCCTCGACAAGCACCTCATCGAAGAGCACCACCCCGTGGACCGGCGTTTGGAATGGATATTCTCCTCCTCCGATGCCCACCTCAACCAGGAGCAGACACTACAGTACGACTTTTGCAACTAAATACAAATATTTACAATTGGCGCCATGAAAATATGATTATTTTCAGCGCAGTTCAAGACCGCCTGAAACAATTCCACGAGCGCTTCAAGATCCGCGACCACTCCACGGTCAAGGGCGCGCTGCAGGTGACACTTTTCTTATTACAGCAAGCACTGACTGATTCAGATGGAAATGGCCTTTCGGGTAAGGGAGGCGAGGCAATTCCCTGACGTTGGTTGCGCTGAGCTTCCACTCACGCTTTACGCAAAAGATTAAATCGGCCCGAAAGTCCGCTAAATACAGTAACTCTGTGGTGAAGCGGTATAGATCGGAACGATTTATTCTGCACGCATTCACTTTCAACATCACTCATACCCTTCCCGCCTCCTTTGTCCTGCCGTTCCATCTTCGTTTACTTTTAGGCTTGTAAAGGAACCTAATGATAAGAATTTGGCTCGATCCCAATGTAGCTTGATGAGAAAAACATGCTAATGTGCATGGTCACGAGCTGGAAAAAATATCTCGACCGAATTTATTGCTCAATCTTCAGGCGGCCTTCCTCGCTCTAGACGACGACATTTCCAAAGGAGCTCTTCCCGATGCTAAAGGAAGGGTACACAGGTGAGGTATCGATTCATGCGATTGCGCATTTTATATGTAATATCCTTTCAAATTTAAATACGTGTTTTTATTATCAGGGCCAGAGCATCCATCGCTGCTTCGGGATCATGCGCCACCTTTGCTCACATCAGGTTTTTTTTGCATTTGGAATTTAATTAAATACTTTTCTATTTACTTTAGAAATCATAAATCAAATTATTTACAGGCAGCGCCATCTTCACGTGGCCAATGTCGGAGACTGCGCTGCTGTACTCGGGGTGCGTCCGTGCTTACTTTTCACGCGTCTTGTTGACGCAAACATCGTGACTTTCCAGGTCCAATCGGGGTCTGGTATGACGACAGCCATGCACCTCAGTCGCGCCCACTGCGTTGAGAACGCCGATGAGGTTGGTGCACTATTGGTGTCAGCGAATCGCAAACTGATTAAGTCCGATCGCAAACTGATATTCCTGTAGGTAGCCCGCATTCGATCGGCGCACCCCGCTCGCGAGACCAATATCCTGCAAGGAGGACGCCTACTCGGAGAGCTTTATCCACTAAGGTTCGGAACGAGGGTTTTGTTTGACAAAATTTTATATTCATTAAATTTAACTTAATTTATATGATTATTTTCCTTCTGTAGTTATGTTTTCGGTTTTCAGAGCCTTCGGTGACGTCCGCTTTAAGTGGCCCGCAGATCTGCAAAAGGTACTGTAGTTTTGGGCGCAGGAATGATGAATTGCTCTCCAGGTCGTCCTCGGCACTGTAAGCGGCCCGCCACCGGCGCACCTCCTCACTCCGCCTTATCTCACTGCCATGCCCGAGGTTTTCATAATTCATGACGTTTGGTGGTCCAATTTTATACTTGGGACCTTTTCCTGATCTGATTTCTCAGGTCTTCTACCACAAGCTGACGGGCAACGATCGCTTCCTCATCGTTGCCAGCGATGGCCTCTGGGAATGGCTCGATCCGGATACGGCGGTGAATATTACTTTCTTACCGTTAATGTCGGAATTCTGAATATAGCGGGACGAAATATTGCCTTTCTCAGGTTCGCCTTGTTCGCGATCATTCGCTCGGCGCGGTCTCCCTGCAGCCATACACTCCGGATCCCGATGCAACCCTTAAGGATGTCTACGAGCAGCTCAAGGCTCGCAGGTACGGTAGCTTGGGGGATATCGCAAACTGATCGAGATGATCGCAAACTGAATTCAGAGCCGGAGAGCGCAAGCGACCCCTGGACACGAATTCGGCGACGCATCTGCTCCGCCACGCACTGGGGGGAGTCAGCGGAGGTGACGAGCGAAGTTGGCAGATTACTCATTGGGTTGAATCGAGCCATTTTTCTTATTTTTTAATTATTATTTTTTTAGTTTAAAGTTCCCGCCTTTTTTTTATAATGCGGTATATAACTTGATAAATATTACAGGCATTGCTGAGCAGTACCATCGACTGACTGATCAGCTGCAAATGCCTGATGGAGCTGCAAGGAGTTTCCGGTTTGTAGTAAAATCTTGACGTGGGCCCTTCAAAATTCATTACATGTCGAACAATGTATTACGAAGAGTACACTAAAAACAAACATGAAATAATAGCAATTTTTCTTTTGTAGAGACGACATCTCCATCATGGTCGTCCACTTCGATGAGGACTATTTAAATAGCGAAGAGGACGCGTCATCGGCAGTGCGGGAAGACTAGGGTAACTGTAGTTTCTCCTCGAGACCAAGGGATCTTGCGAAGATCAATGTACGTATAGTGAAGATCTATCACCAGTTTCTAGGTAGTTTTCAGTAGCTAGGAAATAACGGCATTTGTTTCGATATCTCCAGGTGCGATAATGATATTATCGAATTATTGTGAAGGATGACGGGATTAATAGTAGCAGCCCATAAATGCAAGGCTTAGCCATTGCCAAGGAAATATTCGGTCGCTCTCCTTTCACTTTGATGTTGAAGTTCTTTCGACTGCTTCATTTTCCGTTGGTTAGATCGTATCGATTGTCTCTCACCGTTTTCAAATCATTGTACGTAGTCGCTTAGAGTTGTTTACTTGTAGATATTTTGTATAACGCGTACTTTTCCCATTGCTCACTATCAGCTAATGTTCGGACCCCCTTAATAATGACACTGCCCCAAAGGCTCCACCGGCTGAGTATTTGCATGTAGCCTTCCCCCCATGAAGACGAGGTAGCCTCCAGCTATGTAGGAGTTGTAGTCATAGCACTCGGTGAAAATTCGAATAAAGTCATTTCCGATTGCACGATCAATAAAGTGTTTATCACCGAACACTTCCATCTCCTTTACAAGAGGTTCTTTAATCAAGGTTATCTGATAACCGTGGATAATATGTCGGTAAACAATCTCTTCCGCGGATTAGATTCTTGGGTACTGTAGGGAATCATTGACTGGAACTTTGAAAGTTGAGTTTTGGCTAATTTTTTGCAACGTTTTTTTTCCGCGTGGCGCTTTTCACGGCCAGAAATATATGTGTTGATTTCGCCGCCTCTCAATCTAATCAGTTTAGGTGGTGTACAGCCTTCAACAGCGCGCATGAAATCATGATAGCGCTCTTAATGTTGTAGCTCTCTCTCTTATACGTCCTTAAAAGATAGTCAATCTTGCTTTGCCCGTTCAGTATCTCCTTCTGACATGAACCTTTCCATTCCTTCGCGTGCCGACTTCAAATAACGTTTTCGTTTCAGCGCGTTTTGTGTCCCATTTGCGTCCACGATAATTTCCTTTAATCTTAGATTTTTTCAGGCACTTTATTTCGGAGTTGCCTCAAATCGCGGGAAATGGGAGTTCCAGCATTCTTTCGCTGGTTATCCAAGAAGTATCCGTCCATCATCGTCGATGCCAGCGAGGAAAGGTTCGTAAAGGCTGCTATTTCGTATCTGCATGAAAGTCCTCTGATTTCGAAACTATTTATCATCTCCATAAATAGCTTCCCGAGTATTGATCGGGAATATAAAGAATAAAGAGATCAAATAATTATGCTGCAGACAGCGCGATGCCAACGGCGAACGCATCCCCATCGACTGCACCGCCCCCAATCCCAACTTCCAGGTACCTTAAACAATTTTTTAAAGGGGACGGGCAACCAGTATTTGTTCGCATCACGTAATGCTAGGAATAGTCCTATGGTCGGTTCAAAGACTATTTTCCAGGAGTTTGACAACCTCTACCTCGACATGAACGGCATCATCCATCCCTGCACTCACCCAGAAGATCGACCAGCACCCAAGAATGAGGACGAGATGTTTGTGAGTGCTGTTATTTTATCCATCAATTGACTCACAATCAGTTCTTTTCATATTTAATGCCATTAGGTCCTCATATTCGAGTACATCGACCGCATCTTCTCGATCATCCGGCCGCGCAAGGTGTTGTACATGGCCATCGACGGAGTCGCCCCCCGCGCCAAGGTATATACATTTTTATTGATCCGCTCATCGTCACATTTTTCCAGATGAACCAACAGCGTAGTCGTCGTTTCCGTGCCTGCAAGGAAGCCATCGAAAAGGAATGGGAAATTGAGAATGTGAGAAATACTCCGACGTATTGAAATTGTATCATTATTATCCAGGTGCGCGAGCGCCTCGAGAAGGAAGGCCTTCCCTTGCCTCCGCGGAAGGAGGCTGGTGAGAGATTCGACTCCAACTGCATCACACCCGGAACACCCTTCATGGCACGCCTCGCCGATGCGCTGAGGTAGAATGAAATGCGCCAGCGATCGATGACGAATAGAGTGCTATTCTCACCGTTTTGCAGATACTTCGTTCACGAGCGCATCACGAACGATCCCGCCTGGCAGAAGATTCAGGTTCGGAATGAATACAGGCGATAGCAAACTGACTTCCCAGGTCTTCCTTTCCGATGCCAACGCGCCGGGTGAAGGAGAGCACAAGATCATGGACTACATCCGTCGACAGCGAGCCAGCCCCGCCCACAATCCGGATACGGTAAGTTGGCGTGATTTAAGCTTTCTGAAATTTGTTTTAATGATGATTTTTACTAGGTCCACTGCCTGTGTGGCGCGGATGCCGATCTGATCATGCTTGGCCTGGCGACACACGAGACCAACTTCAACATCCTCAGGTACACATCACCCCCTTTGCCCTGAGGATTACGGTATCGATTGATATTCTGCTTTCAGGGAAGAATTCATTCCGCACCAACAGCGCCCATGCGAGCTCTGCGGCCAGTACGGACACGAACTCAAGGGATGCAGTGGGTAAGGCGAATTTCCATAACGTTTCACGAAGAGTGCGCAAGCCTTAATTGACGCACTTTCTATTATTTGTGCATCGAAAATTTATACAGCCTCTCCACGGAGGATCGCGGCCCGGACTACGTCGAGCCCGTGAACAAGGAGAAGAACTTCATCTTCCTCCGCATTCCAGTGCTCAGGTTCCTACTTCATATTTCCCGCTGTTTATCCGTCCGTTAAACAGCGTAGGTCTCGTTACTGATTTACGGTCTTACTCTCAGGGAGTACCTTGAACGGGAGCTCCAACTGCCGAATCTCCGCTTCGAGTACGACTTCGAGCGCGTCATTGACGACTGGGTACGGAAGTGCTCGGCTATTATTGATTCCAGTTTGTGATTACGAGAAGGAATTCTGTAGATCGTAATATTAAAACATTGGAGGTGTTCTTGTGCTTCTTCGTCGGAAACGATTTTCTGCCCCATCTGCCTTCTCTGGAGATTCGCGAGAATGCCATCGATCGGCTGATCAAGCTGTACAAAGACATGGTCTACAACCTCAATGGGTACTGAATCTATCTGACCCCGTCCTTCGGTATTAGCTCTAATTCTAGGAGAGACTAGCTAAACATGTATTTTTTCACTATCAACTCCAGGTACCTGACGAAGGACGGATCGGTAAACATGAAGGGAGTGCAGCAGATCATGGTTGGCCTTGGACGCGTCGAAGATGAGATCTTCAAGCGTCGACAGGTATACAGTAGCACTCTGAAGGCGATCGCAAACTGCGCTATTCCAGCAAAACGAGGAGCGCTTCAAGGAACGCGAGGCTGCCAAGAAGGGGCGTGGAGAGTGGAGTGGGCGCAGGCCGCAGAGGTACGCTATTTTGTAGTATGCCGTGTGTCGACGTTTACTTAAGGTTTTGGTGTAACCGTGGACGATATTTACTAAAGGGTTTTGGTGTAACCGTGGACGACGTTTACTAAAGGGTTTTGGTATAACCGTGGACGACGTTTACTAAAGGGTTTTGGTGTAACCGTGGACGACTTTTCCCCATTTGTAGACCGTCGTACACGCCGGGCGCCGATTCGCTTCTCGCACCGATGTCGTCGCCGCAGACATTCAGTGGAGAAGCCACGAGGGCCATGGCCAAGGATGCACGAGTGGAGGTGAGCGTAAATTGATCGATATTCACAGCTAACAACATTTTGTTATATCGTTTCAAGTAGCTATGCCAAAATTTATAATTTCGCACAAACTAGGAACTTTGATGTGGCACTTCAAAATTAATTCGTCAAAAATACTAACGCGTCGGTATGTGAACAGAAAGCAGTTGTACAAAAATTAATAATTATAACGTAAACATGATCTTCAGGCAATGAACTTTGCGGACAACCAGCGCGCCGCCGCCGGCCTCAAGGCCATGCTCAAGGGCAAGGGCGAGAAGGAGGTACTTTATTCCCCGAATCAGCGACCTATTATGAACTGAACCTTTACACGTCATTTTTTGCAGGAAATGGACACGGCCCCACCACCGAACAGCAGAAAGAGGAAGGCAGAGGTGAATTTTTTGGATATAATGAATGACTTTTACCACGTTGATAATTTATACACATATATATTTTTCACCGTGCTCGTGACATAAACACAATTTGTTTTGTTTCTTTTAGAAAGAAATGTCGCAACAAATTTAATGGGTTATCTACGATGCACTTTTATATTGATTGTTACAGGAAACGGTTGTGCACGCTCAAATGGCATCGGAGAGCAAGGCGGAGGACGATCCCGAGCCCGTCGACGAAGTGCGCCTCTTCGAGGATGGATGGAAGGTGCGACACAAGCACGCCGGGTTTGAGAAGTCAATCGATTTCCCCCTCTGCAGGACCGCTACTACAAGTCCAAGTTCGCAGTGGAGGACGACGACATGGACTTTAGGAGAGAGGTACGGTATTAGGGTAATGTCCATGAATTACCATACCCTATTCTAGGTCGCCTGGGCATACGTCCGTGGGCTGTGCTGGGTGCTGAAGTATTACTATCAGGTATGGAGGGGGATCGAGTAAGTAGTCGAATACTCTCCAGGGCTGCGTCAGCTGGGACTGGTACTTCCCCTACCACTATGCTCCCTTCGCCAGCGACTTTGATACGGTAAGAGTGAGACCAACGGGATGGTCGCGATTTACTGTTTGGAAACACGGTTGATGGTTGCACGAGTTTGTTATCTTCGAAATGTTTCGAGGTTACTAATTGAGTTTGCTTCTCCATTACTACGAAATGATCTTGTGCTGCTACAACCTGCACATGAATTCATCATAGAAAGGGTTACAATGGATGAAATACTCTTCGCGCAGGTGGGCGACTACGTGCCGGACTTTGACCTAGAGACCCGCCCCTTCAACCCCCTCGAGCAGCTCATGAGCGTCTTCCCCGCGGGATCCAAGTCAGTTACAAATCTCCTGTGGCCGGATCCTTTTTTCTATTGAACACCGGGGAATCCTGCGCTGTTTACGTCGCACGCGTTAATTTTTTTATATAAAAAAAAAAAAAAAAAAAAAAAAAAAAAAAAAAAAAAAAAAAAAAAAAAA
>JACMIG010003035.1:0-13284 GCA_014805385.1 Levipalatum texanum | reverse complement strand
AAAAATCATATAAAATAGCGCCAGCATAGTCTGGTTACATGGGATATGCAGTATCATGCACCGGAAGTGTAGCTACAAAATGCGCCCAAGAACACCCCCAGACGATAAGGGAATCCCAAGATATGGCACTCTGAAAAAACTGACGATGACTTTTGGACGATACTGTATATGATCCAGTCTTTTATTTGTCTCATTTGTATCCTCTTAGTTGGGAACACGTAAGGGGTGAGAAAACCTCGCCGGATGTTCGTTAGGTGATCCCTAGATGGTCACATCTAAGAGTTTCATCAACTGTCATCTCATCCTTTTCTCAGAGGGTCTACGAGTGATCGCTGCGAACGTCTCCCCACTCCTCTTTGAAGGTGTGCCATTTTGGACTACGGAATGCGCTTAAATGTGCACGGGCACAATCACAGGGTGGAGGAACACTTATTCTGGTTTGGAGGGGGGGGGGCATGATCCTTAACACTAGGTACAACTTTAACACCGTTCGGAACAGCGGCTGCACAATATGTCAGACTTCTTGGAGCGCTTCGCAATATATGTGTTTGGATGAATTGAGTTTCGAATAGGATAGAATAGGCATAATTCGGCAACCCAACTGATGAATGAAATTAGCTGGTAGCTTCTCTCTAAACGTCACCGATCGGTATGCCTCAACAAAAACAACTAGTCCGTTTCGTTGCGAACACTCACAGTTAAGGTAGATTTCAAACTCTCTCGCTTAGTTGTATGAGAAACACCAACAGCTTGACTTCCTGTATTGCCTAATTATTGGCACGTCGCCTACTACGCTAAGAATTGCCGCATAACTCATTGCATACCGAAACGATCAGGTCAAAGAGCTTGAACAACTTCGTAAAGGTATCGCTCCAAACATCAAGACCACACATTCTTCTCTCAATTATTGACTAATTGCATCGCAACGAGAAAGATCGAGAGCGAGCTTCGCGCTTTCAAAGAATGAAGAGGTCAAAGTACTACTGAAAGATCATCATCACAAAATTTTGGAACGTTTCTTGTTTTGTACATATTTGGCAATGAACTTCAACGCCAACACAATTAAAACTACCTCTGTCATATCAGAAAGAGGCGATCTACACTACCAAATCTTTCCCATACCTGAATGACGACATTAGAAGGAAGAACATGAGGCAAAGTAGTGCGATAGCGAGAAGAGGTGCAGTCTTCGTTCCCATTTGACGGACCTGCAAAGAATCGATTATCAAAGAATCGATGACCAAGATCCAAGATCATCTTTCAAATCCCACCTCCTTGCCCACAATGTTATCCGAAGCAGCTCCCTTCAGAAGTAGCGGATACTTGTCGGACTCGAGCAGCTTCACGAGCTGGAAAGGTACTTTTATGCATAATATTTTCTACCATCGGCAAACCAGAGATCGAAAATAAAGGCGAAGTCAAGTCTAAAGTCTGACATGCGAAACATAACCAATATCCAGTTATGAACACAACATATTCGTCTAGCAACAGAAAAACTCTTATTCGATAACTTACAAATCCTATGTACTAGACCAGCAATCATAAACACGATGTAAAAATGCTGACCTCATCCTCCCATCGGTACATAACGGCGGTGCTCTCGTGAACGAGGAAGATGTGCAACATCGCAGTCTTGAAGCCGAGGATGGTCGTGTTGTCCGATGGATCGAGGTCTACCTTAAGTTATTATTGTGGTGGTGCCAAAGCTGTTCCGTTTGCGTACCGTTTGCACCTGTTCTCTCTCCACTGTTCTCTCGTTACTTTAACCGCCCAGGCAGGTTAGAGAAACGAGAGAACAGTGGGGAGAGCGCAAGTGCACACGGAACGCAAACGGAACAGCTTTGGCACCACCACAATAAATGATTACAAGTTTGCAAGTGATAACCGTCAAAAACTATCAATCATTCATGCCGCATTATTCTTGTTTATAATTCAAACCTCGTAGATATTTCCGCCGATGAAGATGCGCTGGCCCATGAGGTTCATGTTGGGGTAGGTGAGCTGAATAGAATACTATATTTTTAGGATATCTTAGGCCCAACCTCGATACGACTGAAGTTTCCTCCGTAGAGTCGGAGCATGGCAAAGAGAGGGTCGTTCTTGATGCAGTACGGCTCGCACATGTCCCAGAAGGAGAGGTCGGTGCCGTGGTCGTCCTTTGTTGAGACCTGAAGAAATTGTTATCCAGTTATCGAATACAACTTCTTACCGAGAAATTGTTGCTTTGCTGAAACTTACAGTGAGACATGTTCATAACAACTTTTAAAAATTCATTCGAACATGAATTTGAACCATCCTGGAAATACTTACCATGAGAGTGATCTCGTTGATGAGGTCCTCCAGTTGGGCGCGGTGCGCATCGCGTAACAAGCTGCCGTTGTCCCGAGTGTTCATCATTACCTGAATATATGCATATACAATTTATTTATCGAAAAACACGATTATCAAATAGATGAAAAGAAACATTTTAACTATTGATTGAAACACACCTCAATCATGTGGAGCGATCCGTTCTGTCGCAGGAATTCTTCGAGTATTCTTCCTTCCATGTGTGAAGGTGAGTCGTGGTCGGTAAAGGTTATGCGGGCATTGTTAATCTGCAATATTTAATGCATGCATTTTGTACCATATTATATTTATTCTTTTTTATATTTGTTTCCGATTGTGAGCACCAAAAAGCATTCGCGATGCCTGCTACGTACGCCCTGCTCCTTGACAGATCAAAGCGTGCCAAAGCTTCTTGGCATCATACCGTTTGTATTGTCATAATAATGCGCTCAATATCGCGTGCGAAAGTATAGTATCCCCCACTGTGCGGAAATTCGATGGAGTGTGCAAAGTTTGTGCGTTATTTGTGCCTGGCCGTTTATAAGTTGAGCCATTGTTCAGATATGCTATCACCTAGAGCACAATGTAGGATCAAATATTATATTATCTCCCTCCGTTCGTGATGTATGGAGTATCGTTTCTTAACAAAAGAACTTAGCGATCGGGGGGAGTCTGAATAGTGTTGTCTCTATCTTCACAATCGTTCAGCAAGCAAACCTACGGTCGGTTGAATAATGAAAAATGAATTATAATATGTCTGTAGTTCAAACAACTAGTGTGCGGCCATTTTAAAGGGGGAGCCGAAATTCCAAGCTCTGATGATCTCCATTGTACCAACCGCAGGTCAAATCAGGTTTCGACACAACCCAACCTTTAGTGGCCACCGCGCGTTACTGATGTTTATGCGTGATTTGCCAAAAGCTCATTTCAGGCGGTTTCGTCAGTGCTTCGAACTTTGACATTCGTCCGAACAACAAACGACAACACGTCATGTTCTCATCGCAGAGGAAACCCCATTAGAAACACTGGTATGGAGATGCTCGTGATTATCATCAATTCTATGACTCACGGCGCACAGCGCTTTGTCTTAAGCGCATTTTCATCGATTTGATTGCACAATTTCATCCCTACCCCGTTCCCTAAGCGTTCCAATTCCGGAACACCTTGATCAAATCATACCTGATGAAAGCGGAGGAATCCAATAGAGCTCAGCGCAGTGAAGGCGAGCAATCCAATGATCCATCTCCATGGCTTTTCGCCGATGCTTTCACCAAGTCGGTAGAAGAGCCTCTGGAAATTAATAGCTGTTTTAGTTGGCAACTTGTCAAGTCGTTTTTCAGCGTAGTTGGCAAGTTGCCAAGGTGCTCTTCACAAATACTCCTTTCTTATCAACCTTATCATATGATCGCTGATCAGCTGCGTATCCATTAAACGTCTATCTACTCCTCCGACACTTGCCAAAGGCGGGGTAGGCTGTAGTCTCTCTTCTACTGCTATCAATACCACCAATCACTACCCCCTTACTCTCCATTCTAACCACTGTCTCTGATTGTAAGTTAGTATAAGGGGTGGGTGTCATCCAAGCCGAATTGAATCCTGGGCTGTTCGCCAAATTCGCCCCGTGCTTCCCACGCGAAACGGGAAAAGGGGAGAAGAAAGATCTGGAAGGTATGGATGGATCTATGGGATGGGCCAAGGAGTTCTCTCTCCTCTAGATAGCAATCTGCGAACGGCGAAGAAGAGGAGGCCAAACCTGCATGTGCTCCTCGTACTTTACGGTCGGAAGCCGCATGGCTGTAGTGTGTGTGTGCTCCAAGGCCGTCTAGGCCTGGGGGGAACGGCTTGAGTTAGCGTAGCTTCAAGGAGGAGTAGATGAATAGTAGAAGATAAGGCCCCGAGTTGTGGTGGATTGAAGGAAGCCTTAACGGTAGCTTAATGTAGATGTAGTCTAATAGAATAGAAACAGCCGTTGACCACGCGAAGAAATTGGAAGGAGAGAAGAGAGAAATAGAGCAGCAAACGACACGAGCTGATAGAGAGTTCGGCCTATTGGCTGAACGGCCACCGCAATATAGCACAGTTATTGTGCGCATCGACAGTGTCATACGACGCTGTTTGGATTGGATGCAAGAGTTTTAGACAGATAAAAGTCGCTAAGCTTAAGCTAAGCAAAGGAACTAAAGAACGTAAGAATCAAATAAGTCAGGGACGGTCTAACAATAAAATGGTTCTATACGAAGAACCCTCTCAACCAACTATACAATGAACTAAAGATAAGGAAACGTAGTAGGCGAGGGAAATAATTCTCAAGAAAGAAGTTTTAAGCCGGAACCGTACCTAGAACTCCCCTGGTCAAGGTAAAGAAGAGCGGGAACTCAACAGAGAGAGAAAGAGGGTGGCCAACCATAGCCCTTTGTGATCGCTATGAACTGCGATGATCAAAGCTTTAAGAAGTCTCGCTGAAAGAGGCGGAGCGAGGAGTATTGGGCAAGGCCGCAAACATATCAGAAGTTCCGGGAACTGATGTACAGGGCACAATGAAGTGTGCGGAATTCACAATCGGTGGGCAATGGGGTTCCGAGCAATTCCAATTACTTCACAGATCACTTCCGACTCAGGAACGCGAGAGCACGACAAAACAGAAACTTAGCTACTTAGCTTCGCGCGAATTGCTACTACCCATCAAGGAAACTACCGACTGACCGTGGTCACACAATTGAGAGGAGAGGTAGGAAGTCAGAGGGTTTAAGATGGTGCTGAGCGAAGAACCTCCTTTGAACTATGATCAAGGCAACAAAGAGGAGTAGGCAAGTCGAGAATGCAAGAAGGGCAACGATCACAACCTGTCACTAGTGTAGAACTGTAGCGATGAAGCGACTTTTAAGAAGTCCCGCTTGAGGGGGGCGGGGAGAAGCGAGGTCACGGACGAAAAAGATGAAGAAGAAGAAGAGAAGATAGAAGATAGAACGGTAGATATCATCCTCTGCTATCTGCTGAACGGTGTGTTCAGCACAATGTACTGTGCTTGACGGGGGAGGGAGAATTCGGACAATTAAGAAATCACGCGGGATGAGACTGGCGGACAACATCTTCATATTGTAGGAGGAACACCGCGAACACAAGAATAACACAAAAGTTGAACCTTGTATCTGACCCTACATATCAACTGGTACACGAGAATACAATGACAAGTGAATCCTATTCGATCGAACCTATTGTCAATAACCCATGCGGTGAAGTTACCGAGTTCGCGCGTGACAAATTGCAATATGATTATCAGCACTGTATGACTTAGGTTTGAAGTTTTCCGTTTCCAGAAGTTCATCCAAATAATATACCCAATTGCTGTGAAAGAATTGACTCTATATACCATAGGTCCTTGTTCCCTAACCGCAGTATGTGCCCTGCCACCCCGGAAGGTTCGCGACAAATGACCCTCTATATTCTCGTACTCTCGAGCACAAGAACAACACACCTAAAGCCCATTAGAAGTGAGCCTATTACCTGCGAGTCAATTGGCCACACGATTGTCCATTCAAGAACTGTACAGAACACTTGAGGAAGCGACGCATACGGGAACACCCGAGCGAAGACGAAGAAGGAGAGCGGAGAAGGGAGCAACCCCCATATCGTGCCGATCTAACTGGTAATTGACACTGGGGGGAGAGTCGATTGACGCGAACTCTTAACAGTTCTCATGAGTCAGAAGATGAGCACAAAAGCCTACGGGCGAGTAAAGTTCAGCGATGCGCGCGCTCAAAGTGGACATAATAGAGCCAAACAAGCAAAAAAGTTCAAGATAGTACCAGATGAAAACACAAAATCTACGGCAATACTTCGTCTATATAGTAGGGCGATGAGCTTATTTTTCGAAATGTTCTATTTGCCTACAGTACTCAGCACGAATCAAACACAAAAGCCTAAAGTGTAAAGGGTCCAAGGTGGGGACCCCAAATTAATATGAAACAGTAATCGCCACAAATCAAACACAAGAGCTTGTGAAGAGTTTGTGAATACCGCGAGGTCATCATAGAATATGAGAGACAGTGACGGCTTTATGTACTCACTGCTGTTCAGCGACTTGCTCAAGATCGGAGATCATTTATCGAACACGCCGACGAAATCGAGCGAACGCGCGAGGCCAATACAGTTTGATCTCTGGGTGGGATTTGGTAGACGGTAAGGATGAATAGCGTGACTTGAGATGACGTCATCAGACCGCTAGATTATTAAGAGAAAGATATCTTAAAGAAGGACTGGAACTTCATGGCACCATTCAAATTCAATTGAGGATTCATTTACCTACGGTCAGCGTATGGAAATCCTGCAAATCAATCGGTGAAAATGAGCAAATGCATGTAGTGCAGCATGATGCCAAAAAGTCTCTACCGTCCTTCTTTAAAGAAGAATAAGATATAGACCTGAGTAAGTTGTTGCCGTTCTATACTGACGAAGTATTGTCGGCGGAATAAACGTACTGGAATGTACGCTTATCGCCATGCGATCTCTCTCCACTGTTCTCTAGGTGTTTGGCGGTTAGAGAAACGAGGGAACTGTGGAGAGAGATCGCAGGGCGATGAGCGTACAGTCCGGAACGTTTATTCCGCCGACAATAGATAGTGGACTAGGAAGCGCATCCTTGTTGTTCAGTGTATCGCGAAAGGAACACACCCCGATACTGAATGCAAAGTGTGGGGGGTGAAAGTAAACGAGACGATCCTTCTTAGAGTGTAAGGGAGAGAGTTTAGTTCCGTGGCTTGTTCTTCTTCTTCCACATGGATGGAGTTCATTTACTGCCTTCGCACAGGTATACAACCATCATACAAACGAAGACTAGCGAACCGGGGCAAAGCGAACAGTTATCGTCGAATCGTCTCTTGGACCTCCATCATTGTGAAATTATTGCAGAGAACCCCGAGCGTTCTAGTTCCCACGCACTGACAAGAGACTGCGTACACCCTTGATTTACCTCTTCTAACTCCGTTTCAAGACCGACTGAATCACAAGGGTCGTGAAACGGGGCTCGAAAAGGTAGATCACAAGCGCGCCCAGTCCGTCATTGGTCTTGTCCGGGCGTGGGAATTGGAACGCTCGGGGTCTTTACAATAAATTGCGTTTGGATCGCCGATAATAATACCGCTATGAGGCTATTAGAAGCGATAAATATGTTTCAGGATTGGCTTTTTTAGTGTTAGGGTAACCATTGTGCTGAAATACTCAAGTATGGCAACCCTAAAATATTTCGACCGTGGTCAAGGAAAATCACATCGTTCGGAAAGATCATCGAGTTTTTTTATCTGATATCGCATCTTCAAGGCTTCACGACCATCTTCTCGTGTACATCCAGATTACCGACGACCTAAAAGCACCGTTTTTAATACGTATTATGAAATTGCCATCCAAAGCCATGCTATTGTGCTGAACCAGAAGCAATTCCTTTTACTATTAGACTATGGTGATAGACGTTCTAGAAATGCTTCCATGAAGCTCTGGATCACCATAATCAAGCAATCAGGTATCGAAAGATTTTTGAAAGTTCCCTGGTTACTAGAAAAGGACGGACTTGGGGTCATGCACCATGTATGTGTAAGTGTAGATGTAGTTGAAGAGATACTGCAGTTACCATGCAATGGACGACTACATAATTTTTTCACCGCTGTATGAGCACAAAAATTTGGTTCTTTATCTCGACACGAAAGTCATATAAATCGAATTGAAAAAAACACACACTCGGTTTGTGAGGGAAACGGAAACAGGGAGTATAGCCCCTCTAGGTCTACAACGTTCGAAACGATAGATGTCTTGCAAAGATTATAATAGACGTTGACTAGAGCTTCGTGGTGGACTAGCGAAGAAAGGCTGAGAAGGGTCGCGTGTATGGAAGCTGATGGCAAAAATAGACTATGCGGGGAGATTTGGACAGGCTGCTCTGTTACGAACATGAAGGGAATGTTAAAAAAACAAACAAAAAGGTCAGATTATAATTACTTACTTAGTATTTACAGAAAGTGAATGGAACCACTTTGAATGAAAAATAAAGAGATCGGTCAAGCGACAGGCGAAAGATGTGGTGCTGGGGGCGGGGGTAGACTATAGATGGGATCTGGACTCCGGGGTCGACCCGGGTTCTTCAGATATTCTCTAGCACCATCTTCTTGTGTACTTCGGTGTGCTCGACGACCTGTGAGTGTTGCGGTGAGGTAAATGGGTGTCAATTTTCCGGGGTGAGTGAAAACGCTTCACCAAAATACGTGTTTTTATAGAAAATTATCAAATGTCCACAGGGTTGTCGAATAATTCATTGACGTCGATCCAAATAATTTCGATCAATGGAATTCATTTGAAATTACAGTCGGAAGTGCAACAACCATTGTTTTGGATAGTTCATAGATCAGTTGAATTTCCGTCGAAATATATGTATGAAAAAGAGGTGCTTATGCTCGCCATTAGATTAAGTAAAATTGCTCGTCATAAAGCATAACCGGTTTCTGCATATGCCAACCCTGTGGAGTTCGATATTCGACTTTGTACTATCGCATGCATCGAGACGAGCTCGTGACTGGACTTTAGACATTTCTCGGAGGCTCCGAGGAAGCCCTCTCGGCAATAAGACTCCCTCCTCTCACACCCCTCGAAGACGAGCGAAATTAGTCTTCTCTCGAGAGGGGCTTCACCCTCCTCTCAAGAGATTCCAATTCCGAAGCGCGAGCAACAAGAGAAGTATTGTCGGCGGAATTAACTATACGGAATCCTCTGGCATAATACGCTGTTTATCAGCCGAAATCCCGCCCACTCAACCCTTTGCTGGGAAGATGAGTCTAAATTCCGTATAGTTCATTCCGCGGACAATACTAAGGCAGTTCCAAGGGTGCCAAAATATTGATTCAGAAAGGCCTACAGTTAAGATGCCCTTGGAACTGCCATAGTACGAGGAAGAGACTCAGACAGAATCCCTACTCGCCCTAGGAGATGAACTTACGTCGCAGAATTCGGCGAACGAGATCTTGCCGTCGTTGTCTCTGAAAGAAATTTTCAATTATGAATCGTTTTTTTTTGGAAATTTCGAATCATGCTTTTTTTCGAGCTCTTGGAATATAAATCACACCTATCGTGGAAGAGGATGGTTTTGTCGACAATCTGCTGCAGCTGCGTGTCCTTGAGATTCGAGCCCACCATCATCTTGAGAACCTGAAATAGTTCTTTAGTGAATTTTCCCAATCGAACAAAGGACCATTACAGATCTTCGAAAATCCAATAGTTTCCACATCGCATGAAACGTATGATGAAAGTTGCGTTCACGATACCTAACAATAAGTGTTCTATTCTCTCGAGAGTACAATCAGCTATTGATATAACGAAAAAAAATACTTCGAAACACTTATTCAGAGACGTATTTTTAACTGAAGCGATACTTTTTAACTGATACTTGTGTTGTATGCGTAGAAAGCCACTTAGTGAGTGAATATTATGGCAGTTCCAAAGCTCTCTTCAGGCTCTCTTCACTTTAGGTGCGAAACTCTCTCCAGCAGTTAGACGACGAGATAACTCTATCATAAACAGAGAGACAGTTTTGGGAGTAACACGAATATAGAAATGTTTGGAACGCCACAAAACGCTGCTGAATTGTCGACTTGAGATTTTCCAATAAATTAGTCGCCGAGTGAAACACACTCCTAACTTATCCTAGATATTTCTAGCATGTTTCCCTTACCTGGAATAGCTCTCCGTTCGAGATGTATCCATCACGATCCATGTCGTAGATGCGGAAGGCGACTACAGAAAATGGTTCGTTCTGGTATTTCAAAAACAATCGATAGTAAAAAAACATACATCGCAGCTTGGTATTCTTGTCTCCCTTGACGGAGAACTGCGAGATGCCTTGGATGAACTCTGCAACGATTCATGATTGGCACGATGCCAAAATGTGATTTGGCATGATGCCAAATGAAGTTGGCACGATGCCAAAAATAGTCTCACCACGGAAGTCGACTTCCCCGTTGCCGTCTTCGTCGAAGATGTCGATGACCCGCTGCACGAGGGGGTTCTGCTGCAGTTCGGGAAGCGACATGAACTCCTCGACCTGTGAAGGATACTTATATAATAAATAGAAGGTTAATTATTTTCGGGTTAGCAATTTTCGAATACCCATAATCGACGCTTACGCTTCATCTCGAGATTTTCTACAATGACTCCGACGATTGCGTGAGAAAAATCTTCTATGAAGGCTTCCTGCTGCGCTCATGTTACTTTTCAAAGAACATGTTGCGAAAAAAGTTTGTCGTCACCATTTATGACTTTACTACAAATTGATCTTTAAATTGATCCAGATACTAAGCTACGACTTACGGAAAGCGATCCCGACCCGTCGATATCGAGCTTCTTGAAGCGGCGAGCCAAGCGGCGCAGTTCATAGGCGTCGACTGCAAATTATTAATATATTTTCCTCTTTTTTGCTCTCCCTAAATTATGCGCCCCTAAAAGATTAGTGCTCAAAAACAAGCGTTAAAAATTAATGGAAACAAAATAATATTTAAATAAAGCACAATCCTCACAGTTGCTGCACATTTCCATCGGGAGGCTGCTCTCGTTTCCCTGGAACAAAGCATTGTAATTGCACAGAACCCGAACCGTTCTAATTCCCACGCCCGGACAACACCAATGACGGACTGCAAGCGCCTTTGAACTTTCACCTCCGAGTAATTTAATCTGCACTGAACCGGGGCAAGCAGAGAAAAATCAAGGGTAAACGTACTCCGTCATTTGTATTGCCCGGTGTAGAAATTAGAACGCAATCGGAATTTCTTCCATAAGGGAACTATCTAATCCCGATAGCAACTCGCAATTAGACACACTCTGCCGGCTACTCGGAATTTCAATAAGAGAACCCTCTGACAATATTCACCAGTGAAGGTGGGAAATAAATCTCAAGGCCACCTGTACAAAGGCGCCGAAGGCTCCCGCGAGGTCCATTCTCTATAGCAGGAAGAGGCGAATCACCAACCGATCGTTAACAGCGCTTTCATACACACGATAACCAGGGCTTTATAGCGGGGGTCCCGGGGCGTAAGCTGACTAGCTGGCTAAGAGTCTTAGAGAAGACGAGTCACCATGGCTTTCCGTAGGGCGGCTGCTGAGGCGGCGGGAGCGGGACGGCTCTGGAATATACAATAGATTATATAGCGATAATAACTAAAGCCGGGAAAATGAGGAAGACTAGGACGAAGGGGGAAGAGTACGCGGGGCATTCTGGCCGCGAATCGATTCCGCTCCCTCTCGTCTCGTACCCTTTCTGTATCACTGTCTCGCCCCTCTCGAGTCTGCGTACTCTCTCGCTCGTATCTTCAGTCTCTAGACGACTAAGTCTCTTTGGCGCAGTGCTCTCTAGCCCTTGGGAGTGGAGAGCGGGGAAGAGAGAGTGGCAAGGGATGCCCGTGGCTATGCGAGAACTGAGACGGCGCTAGAGGTAGATGAAGGGAGGAGGAGGAGGAGGAGGAAGAGAGCAGGAAGAACCCAGTGTGATATCGGCTTTGGAAGCTTCCAAACCCTCCCCACGAACAGCCTCTGAGATGAGAGCGGAAAGGATTCCATTGGATTTATCATCGAAAGTGGTTGCTACGCAGCCAAACTCTGCGCTGGCTACAAAATGAGAGAATTTCTGTAAACGACCAAAGACATGCTGATCAACTACGGAAATAGACTTGAATAGTTTTGACCATATTGTGAAGCACACCCTATTGCAAGATATATTGGAAAGTGGTTGCTATGCGGCGAGACTGCGCTGTCTACAAAATGAGAGATTGAGAGGCGACTCCAACGGGAGTTACTGACACACGGAGGCAGGCTACCTCCTTATCAGCGATAGAAATAGACTGATCCTAAGCCGACCCCACTTGTCCTTATGCAAAGATCGCAAGAAGGTTCATGAAGTTTGACTGGCTCCGCGAATCATAGAGTTAACGACGTTGCTGGAATTAGTGAAAGCTATGACGAATTGAAGAAACATATATCAAAAATATTCCTGAAGAATTCGAACAAAACACTGCATGATATATCTAAAACAGAGACGAGAAGAAGGCCGACTCAACGAAAATAAGTGCGAATGCTACGATCAAAATAAGGATGAGATGGACGCTCGAAAGGAACCAGATAGTGTTGCTCCGGGTCAGCAAGAGAACGTAATGCGAAACATCTGTCACTATCGCCGATAGTCTATCGGGAGAGCAACACGGAGGGAATGCTCGGCATTTCATTCCCATTCAGCACACTTTCTCCTTCTCTGTGATGCCTTTCCGTGTTTTGTGCGCCGCTATCTCTCGATCCCCGGAGATAAAATGGGCGTGTAACAATAAACAGCCGCATATGATAGCACTACCCTTCAAGATCATATCTAAAGGTCGTAGATCTTTCTTGAGATCGTTTTGATAGGAACTCGTGCGGTCCAAACATTTCGATGCGCAGAAGATAAGTTTTTCACCACATTACAATAGAATAGCAACAGTAGTTTGTGGCCAGAAAAAGTTGCTTCATTTTTGCAAAATCTATCGCCGCCGAGATGCCCAAGAAAAAATTTAAATAATCAAGTTAAATTCAATACCTTGTCGTCTGCGGAGCTGCTCGTCATGTATGAGAGTTGCTCGCGGCCGGCTGTGGGAACGGTTGCCTTGCGGGAGAGAGAGAGAAAAGCGAGATACTGCCTGGAAAGGAGGGGGAAAGGAGTAGCAGGGGGACAGCGAGCCTATAGGTATCGAAGGCGGGAAATGAACCAGAGCGAGAGGATATTATAAGCAGAAATGAGATGGTGGCAGTGGTAGGAGGAGGAGTAGTGGAGAGCTTATGGATATCCGCGAGAGGGAGTCCTACTCAAAGGGGGCTGCTCACCCGGCACACCACATCATTCTGGAGTGGGAGAGCTTCACAACATTTCACCCCCCCTCGCCCAGTTTTTTTTTTTTTTTT
>JACMIG010003033.1:0-13286 GCA_014805385.1 Levipalatum texanum | reverse complement strand
AACTGAAAATTCCGATATTTCGCCTCCTATATCTCACGAAAGGAGGGAGCCTGCCTTAGGAGAAAAATTTTTTTGGTAATTAGTCGAGATGGGGATCAAAACTTATTGGGTGGGTCCGGCCCCAGACCCTTCCCACTTTGCTGTTCCACCCAATGCTCGCATTCGTCGGAAATTTCACAGACAGCGTGCTATATAAGAGTCCTAAGGCTGCTCTGACAACCAGAGGAAAGACAGGGGGACCGAGTGAGTGTCGTGGTGTAGCGGGAATAGATGGATTTGGGACACACTCACCCGGCGAACGTTCAAACCCCCAGACAGGAGTTCACCCCATACCATGGAGTCGGAGCCGAGGGAGAATAAGACAAGTAAGACCCAACCCACAATATTGGAAACGCAAGGGATTATTATATTTAAGGGTTTATCATATACAAGGATAGAACATGGTGATTAACGGGGAGAAGAATCATAATCTAATCTAATGGGGAAAGACATCTCAAGGCTAAACTCTCACATCTCTCACAACTGTCTCAACTCTCTCTCAACTCTATGAACTGAAGAGGCGAGAGAAAGGGGTCCTTTTATACTCGAACATTGTGCGCGGGAAGACTACGAATGGGAGCACTGCTCTGGGGCGTGAATAGAAATAGGACTGTGGGAAAATGAGGGGAGTGTAGATTGAATGATGAGAAATTACGCTCACATAGAATACGGCAGAATTACATGTCTAACGTCCAATCGACACAAGGTGGATGATGGGGACGTTACGATTGGATTTCTCGCCAAGTTCAGGTACAATACTAATGTAAGAAATAGTGCGGAAACCACACCATGAGCACCCTTCGTGACCGGAAGCCCAACGAATCTTGCTGCAAAACTGGATTGCACTTTACGAGTTGTACTTGCGCTCTTGGCATATCCCGCAAACTGCGTAAACCGAGGGATAACGAAAACGTTCAGGCGAACGGTATTGCGGATGGTGTGCCGCCCATTCTCCGCCCTTCCAATTGTATCACATCACTCAACGACCACTTGCAAACAATCGCCTCCCACCCACGCTTTAGATCCAAGCAAGCAGCCCTTTTGAGAAACGACATTAGTGCGTTCCTTTCGCGAATTTGTGATGAAGCAGTGGAAGTGAGGTCCCCTTTAATTATAAACGAACTTTACGCACGTAAAAAAACGTTTTGCAGAACTCGAGGAAAATATAACGGTCAGCGGAATAAACAAAAAATGCGAACAATTTTACAGAACCTTGTTTCCACTCCTTCTTTAATAACGATGAGAATTTTCGCTTGACAATTCGCTCAATGAAGTGACTGGCTCATGTGCATCCAATATTTCCTGTATTCAGGCTTGAACAGTCATTCAGGCATACATGGAAGAGAGCTGACTATTTTTGTACAATAGCAGTGGTGCTGCTGCTTTCAGTGCGTTTGATGAAGAAGCGCGTAAAAGAGTTGCGGTAACTGCAAGGTTGAATTATTTCATTAGCAACCCGCTTCATCAAAACACAAGTCAATTACCACTTGATATTGTGCAGAACCCACGGGGTGACAATATTATTTTCCGAAAGTCATTCATATTGGAACATTACTGCTACAATGAGTACTCTGCATTATGTGGGTGGAACGTGGGTGGTCCCAGTCTGTTTCAGCGTATCTCGCCGTGAGCAACTTGTAGATCAAACGAGCGCTAAGCGCAGAAAGATCGGAAAAATATTGGCACCCTGTGGGTTCTGCACAATATTGTAAAGAACCCGAAGCGTTCTAATTATCACGCGCGGACAACCCCAATGACGGACATCGCTCGCTGTGATTTACCTCCTCGAGTCCATTTCATGGCCAACTGAATCACAGTGGGCCTAAATCGGGGCTCGAGGAGGGGCAAAGGCGCGCGCAGTCCGTCATTGGTCTTATCCGGGCGTGGGAATTAGAACGCTTCGGGTTCTTTACAATATCATCTATCTGATTTGGCTCGATTTCAAGAGAACTTGTTGAAACACTATGGAACAGTACCTTCACTTGAAACATAAGTAAGATACATACATTTTGACAAAGTAGATGACGGAGAGCGGATCGAAGATGGGAAAAAGGCTGGTCAGCATTATGATGAAGTCACCATAGTGGCCGAGCGAAATCCCGAACATTGGTCCAATGATGACTGACGAAATGAACGGAATGTAACAGAAGGCAACGGGGATGGCAGACTGCAAAATTGGTGGAAAAATTGGGAACGTTACTTGAGCAATAAGCGCGGTGAAGAGCTGCTGTTGATTGAGGCGCGTTTCGGCTGCGACGTTGTGCATGGAGCTGATGTGATTGTGAGAATCATATCTCTTATTTAGAAGAATGACTCACTTCAACCTCCCAAACGCATTAATGATCTTGTAGGCACAAACAGTTATAGCAATGAGGGTGATCGAGAACAAGACGACTGTACTCACAAGAGTTATCAATTCACGGACGAGAACTTCGCGTGTGTGAGGATCCTACAAATGGCAGCGTTAAAGAAGTAGCAGAAATGACTGATTGTGGAAATTGTGGTTTTAAAAGTGCACTTTGGTATAAACATAGTGGTGAGATCAATGTTCCTCGCAGTCGTTCTCGAAATCCGGTTAATAAAAATAAAGATATAACGCTTACGATAAAATATACTGCTACGAATCCAGCCAGTTGCTGTCCCAAAGCCGGGATGTCCAGGAGGTACTTGTGGAGGGCTTCTTGATTGCGTTCGGAAGTCGAGAAAACTACGAGAAAGGGAGTGAGCCACGCGGAAAAGAGGACTTGCACTGTGAGTGCGAAGGATACCATTTGAGTCGTGCTCGCATCGAGAGCATGCGGTCTGAATTGTGTTCTTTAATTTATTGGAATAAACATCTTCAGACCTGCAGAGTGATAAGAAGCGGTAGTAAAAGTGTAAGGCAAGTAGCAGCATGGCTTCGAACATCAAATAGCCGAAGATGCTCACTCCCAGATCCCGAGCCCATGCAGGCCAGGCAGTCGTGCCCAGTCCATAGCAAATATACCCGAAGTGATATTGGGCCATTGCCTTTGAACAAAGTTGTTTTAGCTGTAGTCTTGAGGTCACACCGGTTCACAGATGGCATGGCACAGCGTTATTGCCATATTGTTGATAGCGAACCACGCGAGGAGGAGGCGATAGCGCCCGATGTGAGGGGCGGGAACCTTCCAGAGAATTATTATAAGGGCGGAATTAGTGCACATGGCGATGGCACTGGTCACTGTGGTATAAATGCGATGGAACTGGACGAGATTCATGGTCGTGGTATACTAATAGGAAGGCGAAGAGCAAGAATGGAAAAACACGTTTACGTATTCATCAGCGATCTTTACGCGCCGAATATCAGAGCTCTTTTCACTGTTGTTTAAACTTTACGCTAAGTAGCCCACGCGGAAGAATAGAAGATCAAAGCAATTATACGAACAACAACCTCTCTTGACCTACGCACAAAATATGCCAGAGAGAACACAACTATTCTAATTGACCTCCGGGGAAAAAGTGGAGGTCGGATTGTTTGCATTCCTTTTCGTATTTTTGATTCAGGGTATTTGTCACTGTAGTTAGTGGAAGAACCTGATTTCTCTACGCCATCGAACACATTATTCTGCTCAAATGGTTCATGTGCAGAATCCACGTGATATTCCAGGGATCGCAGCATTTCGGCATCGCTTCCTCCGCAGCTTCGGATGATCTCAGAGTCTGCAGAAAGAAGGTGCTATTATGATTCAGATGACAGCAGCCGATCAGAGTTCATACAGTCCGCCTCCTATGATGAATGGATCTACTCTGGAATACCTGATGAAATTCAGGGTCAAAATATACCGTGATTCTATTACAGTTTCAACAACATTGCTATTATTCGTTGCTTGAAGAACACCTTTGGAGATGTCCACTTCCTTGTAAAAAGGTTATGTAGAGTCCATGTAGAATGGTTGCTTGGAATGCTAGAAGTGGCTTTTCTTAAAAGTACAAACATCGGTAGCGAACAGCCACTCTAGCAGCACAGAAAACATCATGAACATCACAGAGAAGACACTGCACAAAAAGAGAAAGTAGCGAGGAATGCACGCACAAAAACAGCGTCGTGGCTCAATGAACAAATGTTTATCGGACTTGTTTTGTAACAAGCTTTTAAGCTGTCTGCGATGCGCCAACTATGAGTACAAATTTGCTTGTTGCACTTCTGTTAGACCATTCTTTGACAAGATATGCAATATGAGCACAGTAGGCGGAGTATTCTGGGCCCACCCCCGCTGAAAACAATTCACTGCATCCTGCAACCCCTTTACTCCTTATCTTTACGAGTCGGATAATCTCGGGGGGGGGGGGGGGGCAGATGAGGGGCGCAGATAAACCGCCAGAAGTTAAAAGGGACCCCGATTGGGCCAAAAAGTGATTATCCCCCTGGGGCGCCACCCCAGGGCCGCCTGTGGGGGGGCGGCGGCGCAGGCTAGGAGGCGACGATTCTCGGCACTCGTATAAAGAGTGCCCCCTTGTGTGCAACTACTCTATTCTCGCCTCTGAGGCCAACCCCTTCTGCCCCGATTACTAACCGATGGAAGATTGCTAGTAACCGAAAATGTTTCACATCCACATCGGCAACGTTGATGACTACGAACGCTGCGATGGAGGGAGCAGTCGCTTTACCCGTCTTTCGGCTTCAAGCATACCGGAATAAAGGATGGAGGATTCAACCGTTCTTCTACGAGCGCCTTCATTCACATCTGCCTTGTCAACGGCGCCATTGTAGTCAAGTATTGTAGTCTGGCCAGATAAAGTCATGTGTTAACGAAGGTGTTGAGCGAAGCCTCTGAACAGAAGGAAGCAATGATTGAACATTTCCAACCATCCTTCGTCCGCGGTTGCGATCACCAATTTTCTGCTATTGGTGTGAGTATTATCCGCGGTCTAAGCGCGCCTAATATTGCGCTTCGAGCCGACTTCTCTCTCCATTGAAAACGAGGCTGCAAGGTAAGAAATGAGGGTTTCGCACCGCTGACGCGAGATTACGAAGGGTTTGGTTCGCTGATAATAATATAAGGGTTTGGTTCGCTGATCCTTCTCACATTCCTATTGCCTATAAAACAAATTCCGCATTCCGTTAGAATTATGGGGAATGAGATAGATAGGAAAGTACAACCGAGATGGAAGAAAAGACGAATGGAATAGAAAAACGACAATATTATGCTGTTGAGTGAGAGCCAGCAACAATTCGAGAGCCAGTAATTGACCGTCAACAATGTCCGCGAGAAAGATCCGAAATCTTTCCTTGAGAAACAGACAGTTCCCTGGTCGCATCTCTTTCCTTCTCCTTTCACTTTCCTTCCACTCTTCCGTGATGATTCCCACAAAAGCATAATCATTGGTAAAATGCACATTTTCGGTTCTATAACATTGATGCAGAACTCGTCGAGTTGTTCCAAACTGTGAACCACAGTACTTGAATTGCTACCAGCGGAACAATCTCGGCTCAATTCTACTGACCAATCATCGCAAAGCGCTCTATAAGCGCCCTAAATCCCGAATCGCTGTTTCAACCATGCCTATCACAAATTTCGTGTTCCTTCTATAACAGTAGCCGAGAAGAGATACCAAACCTGACAGTAAAAATGAGAGATCCCTGTAGATCGGCATGTACCCTCGCGTGCGCAAATCTGAAACTTTTCCACCTCCGATAAAATCTCAGCTCCTTAAGATGAATGCAACAGGGCAGAAATTGAAAGGCTAATATTTTGGCGACACTTTTCTTCTCAAAGTTTAGAAAATCGAACTGACAATTCAAGCTGTTATATATTTGATTTTTGGTCTCTCTGCCTGACTATGAGTGCTTTCACTAGAGTGCGTGGAGCCTGAATTCTCTGCACTCCGTTACGCGGGCTTGCACGTGTGAATGTCGCGGGTGGATATCAGCGTGTGTCCTGCACTGACACAATTGTGAACTGCTCCTCATGTGACAAGCTCCAGTGCCCCCACGACCTTTTCTGTGTTGATCGAGCGCCTAATCCGAAGGATATTGTAATTAATGCGTACTCCTCGTGTTGTATCTGTGGGACTGTACTTGATACAGAGTCCAATGGGTTCTTGCAGGTTAAGTAGAAAAGCCTTCAGAAATGCATAGTCGAGATTGTCGCTCTGCTAGCCCCTTAGACAGCTCAAGCTTTCCCTTCCCTGCAATAAGATCCCTCAGTACACCAAATAGACTCGCGAATTCAGCATGAATGATTCACTGCCTTATGGTCTTGACTGCGATAGAGACCTATTGGCAGGATTTATGAATCGGTAAGTTAATTCATTTTACCTTATTTATGTATCAGTTTCCAAATTTGCTATGGAGTCTTCGCAGTTGTATTCGTTCATCCACCAATGCTAGTTTTAATATCGCAGCATTCTCCACATCTCCAGCGCGATCATCGAATTCTTTGTCTTCTTCAGCAGGTAGAGTGAAAAACGACGCTCTTCTAAATTCGTCAAGGTATCCTTTCTATTCGGTGATATTTGGATGTGTTTTGCGTTTCGAATGTGGGCATTGATTCCAATGCCAGTGATGCTATGCCAGGGTTGGCTATGTGGAATGGGCCTACCGAAATCGACGTACATGGTGGGGTGGATTTTCTTTGAGTTTTTAATTCTTTCAATTAGGCTGTAGAAGCACTGGCAACAATATCGTCGAATGCCCTGTATCTCATGCTCATTATCAATTTGCACCAACGCATCGCTGGGGTTGCAAATCGGCTGAAAATGTCAAAAACGTAAGGATGATTTCATCGAATGAATCAGAATCGAAACACTAGGGGTCAATATCGTTTCGATGCCTTGATATTCGTGATTCTTCTTCCTAACGTAATAGGATTTGCGTTGTGGGGAAGAGATGCTCTAAATGCAAGCGAAGAATTAGAGGTTAGTTTCAACGCGTCTTCAATGTGCATTGTGGAGGCCAGTAGTGTGTCATCATTTTCAGAAGTCCTATTTGTCGTGGATTAAACTGAAGTATCCTTCTGCAATGGTCTACGGCACTGAAAACGATCCCGGAATGTGGATTAACGGTACCGAAATCAAAAATCAATTCACTCTTTTACATTACAGAAATTATACTACTGGGCGCAAGTATAGCCGTTGTTGCACTGATTTTGCCGATATTTTCAATCGATGCGAATCGGGAGCTGAAGAAAGTTAGAAAATGGGTACTAACATATCCGGATTATCTCCTAGAACATTTGGTTGCAGGCAACCATGTCGCGCATTACACGCAGAGCTCACGAACGAGCCATGGCTGTCGTTACCTTACAGGTGGCCTATCACAATGCCATTCAACATTTTGATTTTTAGATTGTCAACAGCATGATATTCTCGATTCTTCCTCTGACCTTTCTGTTCGTTAGTTACTCGTTCGGCCCATTGTTCAAGAGATTTCCTGTTATGTTGCTCGTTGCACTTCGGACAATAGCACAGATTCTGTTTTCGTAAGTGTCTATTTTATTTTTTAGCAAAATCAATTTCAGAATGCATTCCCTCGCCTCTTCTCTTCTCTACTTTATGAAAGTTTCACATTACCGCCAGGTGATATTTTGGTTCTTTATTATCTACAAAGTAGTTTTCATCCAGGTGGTAGAGAATGCGATCAGAGAATTCCTACCGCTTCGAAGACGCCAGCAAAAAGAGTCCTTCAAAGCCCACGCGCTCATGTAAATTGCAAAAAGATATATCCGAATAAAATCAGCAACGTAAACGAGCATATTTTTGTGCCGTTCATTCCTATTTTTTTGCCTCAGAGTTTCAAAATGGTGTTCTCTTTTTGCTCTCTTTATTAGAAGTTGCTCTCCGGAATGTGATCTTATAGGGAGCTGCGAGCGGCTCCGGTTATGACGGCATCTTCGATTCCGCACTCACTCCGCGAAGGATTCGGAAAGAAAATTTGCACCTCTTTGAAGAAGGAATACGTGCAGCATTTAGTCTACACTTCAAATGACGGTCTCTTTGGAAATCAGACCAGACGTAGGGAAAGGCCAAAGTGCATTTTGTCACAATAGCCCCAGCTATGTCTCCTTGTGCGATTTGGCGGGCGGAATAAGCGGGCGTTGCATTGCAGGAGTATATCGAGGGGAGTGGCTGTACGATAGACGAGGAGAATTAATGGGCTCTACATGGAGGGGGAACGGGTGAGGGGAAGTGAAGTGACACCTTCTAGCAAAGACCTTGTCAGTCCATCGAGCAGAACAAAGGAGATGATGAGAAGGAGGAAAAGATTGCGTACAGTGCCGTCATGATAGCGATTTATGTAGGTTCCATTTTCGAATTGAGAAAACAGTTCGGTCGGAGTGGTTGGAACTGCCCTAAAACCAACCAAGCGGGTTGATCAGGCAGGTGCATTGAGGGGCGTGTTCGATATGGTTTGTGGGCGTGACGTCGGCCTCACCGCAAAAATTCGATCCCTCCTGTGGAGAGCTCTTTTGTTTATTTCATCACTCTAACTACTTACACATTTGCAAAAATGCGCAAGAACCTGCCTTCGTGGTCGGCGAACGCCAACACAGTTTATTTTTTTCCGTATTATGCAATAAATGATCAAAAAAGACAAACAGACTGTCGTGAAAAACAGATGTGAAAAATGTCGCCAATTCAATTAGATAAAGAAAACATTCGAATTTCTGAAGGGCTTCATGTTGACCACGTCCTGTCGTCAACGTTTTTGGTACATTTGTCACGTGTCGTAATTTCAATAAATCTCATCGGGATATTCTACTACTTTTAGCGACTCACGAAGGCAGCAACAAATATCCGATCCTGAGCACCCCCATTGTTTATACACACACAGCTGTTGTACCAAAAGTCCGCTCTAGAAAGAATACGGTTGGGCAGATACAATAGTCCTCATTCGCAAATGCAGTAAGCAGTTTGCCGGTTACACTATACACTACTTTCTCATGAACCCCCTTTTCCAGCTTTCATGCTCTTCTGTTCGCTGACTTTCGTCTTCGTCTTTTATTGCATTCACGTGACAGCGATGGCTTTGAAGGACGTGAGACTGTGTTTCACTGGAAAAATGTATCACATGTTCCTTCTAGTGCGGCCTCGTCTTCTTCGTATCTGCTTATTGGTTCATTCCAATCGTCGTCATGGCCATCACCAATCCGTGGAGTCTCCTCGCCAGTCGCACCTTCCGCTCGAATCTTGCTGGAGATGCAAAAAGGTGTGCCTTCTCTCTAAGTGCAAACGCACCTTTTGCTATTTTCATCCTTTGTTTGATCACGCTTCTGGCTTCGTAATGGATCTTTCAGCTCACGCCCCGGAACACCCTCCAAGGCAACATTGTTCCAGAGTCGATTGGAAACCGTAGTTATCAACAAGAACCAGGATGATCGAGAACAACCAACCGAAACTTCCCCCACTCCAGTGTAGTGCAAAATTTCGCATCGTTACAATACGATTTGCATCAATCACCGTTTGTATTATTGAGGCATGGGACTTAATAAATCTAATTTTCAATGCCAATGTTGGCTACTGCGATAGGGGACGAAGCTGCATCCGTGTGGTATCCTGTAACGGTTACGATCAACCCCCCAGATTCTTCCATTTTCATACACTCATTGTCAGCTCGATCATCTCAGATCTGAAAAAATGTTTTAAAAAAGTAAATGTTACTCGATCCCTAACCTTTCATAGCGCAATTCCCAATGCCGCGATCAAGAACAAACCAACGCTCCCTCGATGGTCTCTTCCTCCATCTCTGCAACACTGTGCGCATTCAATGTTGTGTGCGTAATGAGGCGATAATTGCGCCCTGACTATACACGGTGTCCTCGCGCCCATAGAAAGGGCGTACCAAAAAAAAAAGATCCAAGAATACAGTACTCAAAATGCCCGACGAAGACATGGGTCCTATGCAGAATTTTGTGGGGAAAAATCCTATCCCTCCTTTTCGAGGTCGATCTCGTCACATTCAGGAGTACGGTAGCGAAAATGGTCATTTACCCCCCGATTTTGGGCTTTTTGGGCATTCCGGAGGTCCGCAGACGCAGGTTTTGCATATCTGAGCCGCCGGAAAGCAATAATCCTGACCTGAATTTTGTGGGCAACAAAACGGTCCCTGGAGTGGGCATGTACCTGGTCTCCCCTGGGAGTACGGTACCGAAAATGGTCATTTTTCCACGATTTTGGCCATATTCGCCCATATCGTCAGCGATTTGTCAGAGATAAGAAGTCAATAGCCTCAAAAGTGATATGTGCCGTACCCCCCTATGTCTGGGGAACATTTCCATCCCCACTTTTGGGTACCTAGCTAGTTACCCTGACGAGTACGGTACCGTATAACTAACACGCTATATTACCACGGCCAGTAGATTTAGCCGATAATTGCTATTGTGTGGAGTGTAATTAACACGGGCTCAACACCGGTATCACAATTTGTCCAATACATACTTGTCTATTGTTAGGAGCCACTGCTGTATTGACGCATCCTAGAATACAAACAAAATAAGCGAATGCATGATTGCGATACCAGTATGAACCTGTATGAATCTTGGAATGGAAACAAATTCACGACAATCAGCAATGAGAAGATAGTCGCACACTTTCCTGAGTATCATAAACTAGCATCATTAGTTCACCAATGCGAGCCGCGTAGTTTCCCAGTCCGAGAATTTCCCTGAAAGTCTATAATTTCATTTCGCTTCGCTCATAACTGTACCTGTAGTAGTATCCGAGATTCTTGAAAATTCGCTTTTGAACTGTGCGGCTAGTTTCTTCCGCCTCGCTCGAAATCTCTCGTAGCACTTTAAAATATGGATAAATTCAGTTCAAGTCGGAAACTCACTTGGAGACCACAGAAGAAGAGAAAAAAGCGCAGCCCTTTCAATATCATCGAGCTTCAGTCGTCGGAGAGTTTCAATTACGCGCGTAGTCTGAGGACCGACCGCTTTCTCCTTGATCATACTAAAAAAGGTCCAACTTTTCGCATTCTGCCAAATGAGAGACGCACTCAAAAACACCTCGCTTCATCTTGCCATCCAAGGTGTCTGTAAAATGTCCTGCCCAAGAAATGACGTCGAAATGCTCGGAGCGCAGAAGGATTCTGAAAATATTTGCTGCGCATCTACAGCATACTTACTTGTGCGGGCGCTTGATATTAGAAGAAATTTGGCTAAAGATTGCTTCCAAATTGCTCAATCGAGGCATAAAATCTTCGAAGGTTGTGACCTGAATAATTTTCATTTATTTCATAGATTTGTTTGCCTGTTGTCTAACGCCCTACCTAAATACATACATTTTGATGAATAATTTTTATTGAGGTTGCAAAAGTTATCTTGTCTTCTAGCCGCATTTCTTCGAATTCGGTGAAGGCTTTGTTGCAGAATTCGGCAATGATTGGTGAGGCGGCCTCAAGCGTTGTTCCCACGACACTGTGTCCTGCAAACGAATCTCATTTTTATATTTATCGAAATTCGATTTCCGTACCGCTCTAAAAGGATTCGACGTCGCTGCATTTTCGAGTGAATTCATGCTCTGTTCCATGAGTCTTCGATCAATCACCGAACGGCTGCAAATCCATAATATAGGCGAAAAACATTTCCTGATATTTACGCATATTTTTCGGCAACTCTCCTCAGAAGCTCGTAGTTCGATTCGTTGGCTGTGGAGTTCGACGGAGAACAATAATCCTGCGAACAAATAACATGTTTTGGAACAATGAAACTGCACTGTACCGGCGTCGTTGAATCAGGAGCTCCGTGATCATGGGTGACGTCCTTGACCACGACATCCTCGTGTCTTGTCTGCATACCGATGGCCACGCACTTTTCATAGCGGCAACGACGGCAGGAATGCGTGTAACCTGACATGTCCCATTGTGAAAGCGATATTAAAAACAGGAACTATCAATCGATGCCGATCGCGCAGATTGTCCAGCATCGTTCGGGACTGACGATATTTTATTCTGTCGCCTCTTCTCTCTCCATTTAACTGCTTCCACAACTGTCTTCACATCACGCCTTATTGAAAGCTCGAACCACTCTCCACCTATTAGACGACGAGCTAACTCCGTTTTCAATGGAGAGAGAAAAGTACGGAAGGAAATAAAATGAAAGGAAACAGCTTTCGGGCCAGATTAATGTACAGCTGACCTCTGCTTAGATCGCAGCTGCCCTTGCCCTGCTTGCACTTGCCCACGCGTCCACTTCGATTCCAACGATGGAAGAACATGGCACAGGCACGGCAGGAATCGACTCCGAGGTGGGCGCCGTTCGAGTATCCACCACATACTCGACAGGGCGGAGACGAAGCTATCCCCTTCAAAGACAGTACATTCGATTGGCAAGCCCACTGCTATTGCGCGCACCCCAACCTTTTTCATTTCCCGTTCCGCTAGCGAAATTTCATCCTCCCTATATCTCAACGCGGATACGGAATCTAGGGCTGATTTCTTGCACACTTCGGTTGGAATCCAGGATCAAGTAACTAGCATGCAAAATTTCTGCATAGATTCCTGTTCTCCTGTAAGATACAAAAGTTCGGAACGGCAATTGCGACATAACATTCCGGCAATAAATATGTACGTGAAGAGCGGAGTGATTGACAATGGGATGAATGGGTGCAATGCGAGGCCCGCAATCTTCTACTTTCTCCTCCTCTCCCCTCTCCCCAATCTCTTCCAGATTGTGTCGAGCATGTGCAGTCCTTGTGCCTTCGATGTTTACACAGTTCTGCTGTCAAATGGAGCAGGAATACGCCGAGCCCCTCGGAGCAGCCACACTTCCCCAATATTCGAAGCAAAGCTAAAAACAATGAACATTATGGTAGATTAAATGGACTCTATCTATCGGCAAACGATATGTGTCTTATTTCGCGTTCCGTCCGAACTGTTCAAACGGGGGATTGTCTCATTTTCAGACATGTCGGAGACTATGGAGAGTAGGGGTTATAATGTGATAGTCTACAAAATACGGAGCTTTCATATTGCCTGGTTTCGAATACGGAGCTCCTCATTGTCTAGCTTCTTACAATTGGATGAAGCTCCGGGTTGTCTGCCTTCTAGAGTGATTGTGAAACGGAGCTGCGTCTAATGTAACAAGAGAATACGGAGCTCCTTATTCGAAACCAGACAATATTAAAGCCCCGTAGGTTGTAGACTATCACATTACACCCCCAAAAGATGAGAGTTTCGCAACTATCACGTTGAACAGAAAGTTTGGGTGTTTTTCATTGCGAATGTTCTGTCTGTCATTATTTGCCAGGGAATCAATGCCAATATTCGAAGTGCTTCCCGTTGGCAT
>JACMIG010003032.1:0-13289 GCA_014805385.1 Levipalatum texanum | reverse complement strand
TATATTAAGTCTGATAATGGGGATGTTTATCTTTTTTTTTTAATAGCCTTTTGCCTATTCCGAGGCTACCCCAAAAACCCCGGCCCCCCCCCCCCCCCCCCCATTTCACTCCCTCAACAATGAAGACTGCCCCTCCCTCTCGCAAGACCTCCAAGCCCTCCATCATGAGCTCCATCAACGACGCCTTCCTGGTAATTCAGCAATTTACTTTCCCCGACCTACCGTATCCGCGCTTTTCAAATTTAAAGAATTCCGCTCAGGACCTCCGCACGCACATTCCGACTTTTCCGTACGAGAAGAGACTGTCGAAGATCGACACGCTCAACCTCGCGATCGCCTATATCAACATGCTGGACTTTCTGCTGAAGTGGGTTCAGGATAGAGTGTAGGAGGACCAAACTATAAAGATCAAACTACAAAGCACAACTATCAAACTACAAACTACAGATCGCCCTATGATCCCGAATACACCATTCGACGAGCTGTGCGCATGGCCAAGAATGGACACGGCGAGGCACCGTCTTGGAGCACGAGTGGTACCGTACGTCCATGAGATTTCGCTCGAAATATGAGATAAAATGAAATTTTTCAATCAGGTCAAGAAATCGCCTTCGAATCGCATTGGTTTCTGTTCAGTTATTTTTTTTAATGAAATTCCTTCACTCCGAGCAAAAACACACCAAAAAACACCGGTAAAACAGTTACAAACGGGGGGAAATGCCTTGTTTAAAGATGCCATAGCATATTTGCTCTGTTTAGTGGCTAGACAGAGCAAATATGCCATGGCGTCTTTAAACAAGGCATTCCGCCCCGTTTTTAACTGTTTTCCCGGTGTTTTTTGAATTGTTTTTGCTCGGAGTTAAGGAATTTCATTAAAAAAATAACTGAATAGAAACCAATGCGATTGGTAGGCGATTTCTTGACCTGATTGAAACATCTCAGTTTATCTCATATTTCGAGCGAAATCTCATGGACGTACGGTACGTTGAATTACTGTGCTTAGCGAAGACATACTGTGTTTAGTGAATTCTTCTTGCATTTAGCGTAAACTTTCTGAATTTAGCGGAGACTTGCCGAATATAAACTTACTGTATTTAGGGGGAGTTGGTTTATTTTTACGAAAATATGCTGTATTTATTAAAGGTCACAGAAAATGTCCAAAAGTATATTTTGTAGACCTCGTATCTCGCCTGAGTTGGATCGACTGGAACAAACTCGGGATGCGGCCGATTCAGCAGTGATTTATTATAGAAGTTTCCCCACAGCGTTTCAGATATTGTCGCGCACCCCAAACAATTCTTATTTCCCGCTGTTCTTCATGAAGTATTAAATCGTGATCGCTTTTCTAGCAGAGACACCGGTGCTAAGTTGCTAAAACGCCAAAATTTCCATTTGGTACTCGGCGTAGTTACCAGAACACCGTGGGGGGACGATTACGAAACAGGAGTCAAGACGAACGGGGAGACAGTTGTGGCCGTCCCTGATCTGCGTCTTTGCACCCGTTCGCACTTGCATTAGGGATAAAGGTTGATTCAGATGGACTTCGAGTCGAATATCAAACAATTCGAATATCTCTAACTTTATTTACATTCTCTGCAACATTAAACCACTGTGTTGGTCTACCCGTGTCAAAAGTAACAAGCATCAACAAAAACGTAACAATCGGCAATGGAGACCTATTTCTAGTACAATAGATCTACCGTGCACCAACTGTCGTATACCGTATATCTACCGTATACCATCTAATTGCAAGACATACCGTATCCCTTCCGTAATCCCTATGCCTCACTCTGTACCACAACCCTCGGTTTCCTTCGTTCTCGCACCGGCCGATGGTTCTCGTGGTTGTTGCCCCACGGTCCCGCAGTGTCATTGGAGTAAAAGTCCACGGGGTAGTGCGTGGAGGGAGGGGAGGCTTCCTGAAAAGGATAAGATTGAGGGGTCACGGTAGTCGAACAAATCACACTATTTCCCCTGTTGCATTTTTTGTTTGTCTTCCTAGACGATATCCATTATTGTCGCAAGGATATATGTTTGTCTTCCTAGACGATATCCATTATTGTCGCAAGGATATATTCAGAAACGCAAATTCGCCTGGATAAAATTCGGGGATCTAAAAAAATCGGTCATTTTCCACCATGTACGGGGTTTGCTTCTGGAACACTCGGTGAGGAAAGCTTTAGAACCTTCTGGAACATTCGGTTCGGAAAGTTCTAGAAGCTTCTGGAACATTCGGTGAGGAAGGTTCTAGAACCTTCTGGAACATTCGGTTCGGAAAGTTCTAGAAGCTTCTGGAGCATTCGATTCCCTTGTGACGTCAGTGGGGAAGGTTCTAGAAGCTTATGGAACATTCGGTTAGGAAAATTCTAGAAGCTTCTGGAAAATTCGGTGAAGAAAATTCTAGAAGCTTCTGGAACATTCGGTGAGGAAGGTTCTAGAACCTTCTGGAACATTCAGTGAGGAAGGTTCTAGAACCTTCTGGAACATTCGGTTCGGAAAGTTCTAGAAGCTTCTGGAACATTCGATGCCCTTGTGACGTCAGTAGGGAAGGTTCTAGAAGCTTCTGGAACATTCGGTGAGGAAAATTCTAGAAGCTTCTGGAATATTCGGTGAAGAAAATTCTAGAAGCTTCTGGAACATTCGGTGAGGAAGGTTCTAGAACCTTCTGGAACATTCAGTGAGGAAGGTTCTAGAACCTTCTGGAACATTCGGTTCGGAAAGTTCTAGAAGCTTCTGGAACATTCGATGCCCTTGTGACGTCAGTAGGGAAGGTTCTAGAAGCTTCTGGAACATTCGGTGATGTGACGTAACAGGTGTGACGTCACAGCACCGCCCCCTACCTCAAACTTGGGTAATTAAACCAAGTGACGTCACTGGTTTAACATACACGCAAACAACGCGATTATTAAGGTAAATGATCTGTGTGATCACCACTGCTGAAGTTCGTTGTAACCAGCAAAAATTTCAACGTTCCGAAATATCCACGTTGAAACGGAAAGTGTGGATGATGCGACGTGGCATGCATATTTGGAGTTTATCCCAGAAACAGCCCGTCTGGCATCTGTTTCTGGAATAAACTCCAAATATGCATCATCGAGGACTTCTAAGAGCACAAATGAAAAATATTTCTGAACAAGTTACCCTGAGAAAGGATTATTATCGGCTATCCAAATCTACTTTCGTTTGGAAATTTTGTAAATTCGAAGACAGAATAAAGCCCCTAAAATGATTATGTTTCATGCTGAAATATATAGCCCGAGATGATATCGAATGATGATACAGTTCCGCCGGCCCACTCCCTAAAGCATCACACATCCGTAGCTCAAAGATGAAACATCTCGGCCATTCGTTCGCTCCCACGGCCAACAAGTGGCGAGGATGATTCTCCAATCGAGGGTTTGAATGGAAAATAACACAAATCACACTTGGGGAGAGAAATGTGTGGCCCTGATGGTAAGAGGAGCAGATTCCAGTAGATGCCGATCGTCTGGGCCATTTCTCTCTGTGATCTTGTTGTTGCATGCCTCGTAATCTCTGGAGACATTTTCGCAGCCATCAACTCACCGACCTTCCGAGGACTCGCTTGGATTTGCTAGCTGATATACTCGACAATGGAGCTTGCAAAAGTGAAAATTAATCAGAATAAATCGCGCAAAGAATCAGTTACGTTTCGTGTGCTAGTGAACAAGACGAGAACTTGGCTGACAAGGATTTTTTGCTCAGTTCTAAACTTTTCTGCATTTCGCAATTATTTCAATCTCTCTACGCCCTGATGACGAGACAGAGTCTTTTCACATGGAGAGAGGAGGAGAGTCGAACTAGAACGTTATATCAAGCGAGCTTGATACTGGTGCAACAAAAAGGTGTTCAGTGTGTCATTGGAGTTACTCTAGTTTTATAACTGGTTAGGGACGAGCTTCGAATTGACTCTATTTCGGCATTTATCGGAATCCGAACTATTGTGATATATCTATCACTGACACTGGCCTTCAGAATTGCGCCGAATGCTTTCGAAGACGACGCCCCCGTCGACGGCTCTCGATGTGCTGTCGGTCTACTGGATTTGGCCTTGAGGAAGAGGGAAGGCAGCCTTTCCTAATCGAAACTACGAAACGTCGCCTTTTCGTAATCCACACTCGGTACCTGATATTATTGATGTTGTTGATAAAAAGGTTGTGAAAGACTCGCACAATAACACAATTCTCTGGGTAGACAAATTCACGTTCTCTATCAATCTCTCCGCGAGAGGAAAGTTTTCTTTGTATTCTTCGTCATCTAGAAAATATTCCGAAAAATTCATGAGCATTTTCGGTGCGCCGTCCTCTAAAAGGAGGTCGAAAAAATCACGATGCATCATCAAATGTTAATTTGGCATTTCAGAAACCACGGTAAAAGAAGCTCTTGAGAAGCACATTAATATTACAGATTGAGGGATACCACCGCCAGATGCTCAGTCTGGTCTTCTCTACATCTTGTTTTTTTTCGGAGCATTTCGCGAGAGCACGGTTCGATTGTCTCGAATAAGCAACTGTTCCGGGAAAGACTGGGCTATTCTCAGAGGGTCCATTCGGACGTTCCGGATTGTAGAATACGCTCATCGCTAGCGATTCTCATACCGCCAGAAGCTCAGTTTGGTCTTTTCGACCTCCTGGAGGATGGTCTTCTTCCTCCCCCTCCTTCTCTTTCTACCCTTCGGAGCCGCCGACATCTTCCACAACGTCACAACCGAAATACCGAGGACTCGTCTACAACTACACTCCGATGTCCTCACAGAAACGGATTGCCGTGGGTTCTGTACCGCTGTGAGTGTACGCTTTGTCGACATTTCCCAATCGTCGTCGTGCTTCAGATCACCACATGCCTTGCCATAGTCTATTCTTCGGACTCCAAGAGATGCGCACTAATGGGAGAAGAGATCGAGGGAAAATGCTCTGCACCATACACCGCCATTCTGCGTGTATCGAAAGGTAAACTTCTGCTCTACAATAATTTCTTGTTTTTTCAGCCCTTGTCACCAATCTAACGTGGCACTACAATCCCGTGAACAAGAGTTATGTGTACTGTGGAAATGAAGCTTGTCGGGACAACGCTGCTGGACAAGGATTTACGGGACCGAAGGATTTCGTGCATCCATCTTACGTGGGAACAATGTTCAAACCGGACGCCATGGATCAGGTCATTGATTTCGCTAATAAATATAATGAAAATAACTATTTTGATCCGAAAAATCTGCCCCGAAGAAGCCAACTCCCTCTATCCGCTCCCCGTCAACTTTGAAGACGCATACAGAGACAAGACTCCGGTGTGCTTGATGCGACTTTTGCTCCTAAATGTTTTTTTCAGCCGGAAGTATCCATCGGAATCGTTTCCAGGACTGAAGGTTATTTCTAAAGAGTTGGAGGAGAAACACTGGCGTTCCAGTATCCTTTTAGTGAAACAGATTCCTTTTTAAACGCGCACAATAATATTGTATTTCTCGAGACAAACTCCAAAATTAGAAAATGAGGTCGCCCCGAAAGAGTAGTTACTGTCCGCTAATCGAAGTAAATATGATAATATCATATGAAATACATTTGAGGTGCCTGCGGTGCCTCGCTTCCCATCTATCGGTTCCAGTGGAAGACAGCAAATGAGCTGAACATGAGTACGATGTAGTTTTTTTGCAGAACTCATATTTTCTGTTCGCCCCTAATTTACATTCTCGAGGAAAGAATTGTGTGATTGAACCCTCTTGAGAGGTCAAAATAGTTAGACTATAAATCAAAGAGAATATTAGAGATTTATACGAACCTTCAGCCCATCTATCTGTGTTTTCGAACCAGACGCCCCCGGAGACACTTGGATTCAAACTATTGGAGTTCTGGATGTGGCCCTGAGGAGGAACGAGGAAGCGACGCTCCATGATCGATGTCTCATCTCTGCATTCGCAGACCTTAAATTAGCTGTAGATAAAGATCATATTTTTCCATGTTTCAAGCTCTTATGAAAGCTTCGTCAAGGCTCAACACAGAGGCACGACGGAAATTTCTCCTTTCTTCCGGTTGCCAGTGAATTTGGGCCTTCCGATTGCGGCATTTGAATTGGAAACTACTCTATGATGGATGGGCGAGAAGTTCTGAGCGCGTTGGTTTCAGAAAAGCCAACTATTAGGTTCTAATCCAGGGACAGCTCGATCCGTGACTTATTGTGAGAAGTACATTGAACAATTGTTTAGTGCAAAATCTCCTTAATGTAAGTCGTATTTGGGAGAAGGTATTTTGGACAATCAAATTTCAATCGTGAAACATAAAGTCTACTGTTGGTCCTTGTGTCATGCGGATTCTGACCTTTCTTTGATTCATATTTATGTATGAGACGGTGCTGCCCCCATCTGCGGTTATAATTCATGTGGATCAGCATCTAATTCTACGGCGTAAGTTGTAGTTCAATAGACAAGGCAACGGGATTCTGAGCAAGCTGTCACAGGTTTCAGTACCAGTCAATTATGTCCTTCAATTATCTCGAGTACGTTTCCTTCAATTGGATGCTGTCATGTTGAGGAGCGAGGCGACGTTTCGCAATCGATGCTTAATTCGCCCCGATTTCGTACTACATTTTCGTCGTTGTTATTGTACAGCTCGCATCATCGTGACTACGATGTCCGGACAAGCCGAAAAAAGCCATAAAGACTAAGTGGGATGTTTGGAGTGCTACACGGACAGGAGAAAACAGCGCCCCGTTGCTCAGTACACTATTTTCAACGTTTGTGAGGATGCTCTTCCTCCTCCTCCTCTTCCTCCCATTCGCCTCCGGATCCTCCGACATTTTCCACAGTGTCACCACAGAAATACCGAGGATTCGATTGGAACTGAGGACCGAAGTTCTCAACGAAACGACATGCCGTGAGCTCTGCACCAACGTGAGTGTATAGTTTAATTTTCAATGTACTCTCCGAACACTATTGTCGAACTCTCTCCCAATGTAAATGCCCTTGTTCGTACGATGATTAGTAATCTTCGACATGTTACAGAGCACTGAGTGCCTCGCAATAGTCTATTCCCTGGAGATCAAGAGATGTGCACTCATGGGAGAAACGATTACTGGAAAATGCACTGCTCCTTACACAGCCTTTCTGCGCATACCGGAGGGTAAGTTGCATTATTTTCAAATATATGAAATCAGTCGCCTTTGACGACAGGTAAGCAAAACATTTGCGATTTCAGACCAAGATTTGTTATTGAAGATCATTTTTCAGCATTGCTGACCAATCTTACCCGGTATAGCAACACGGAACATTCGATCTTTTTCTACTGTGGAGATGTTACATGCCGTGGCGATGCGATTTCGCGGAAATATGTAACCCCGGTGCCCATCGGAACGATACTGAAACCCGGAGATGCTGTCATGAATCTGGTAATTTATTAAGATCCCGCTATTGTGGTGATGTACAAGCTGTTTCGTACCTGTACTCTCTCCATATTTTGTTTCTCTTACCTGTCTGGCAGTTAGCGAAATGAGAGAACAGTGGAGAGAGAACAGGTGCAAACGGAACGCAAAAGGAGCAACTTGTGCACCACCACGACATCTTCTAAGTTCCAATTTTTCTACATTTCCAGATCCGCAAAATCTGCCCAGAAGAATCCGAATCTCTCGTTGCGCTCAATCACAATATTGATCCAACGTCCGGGAACCACGTACCGGCTCTGAATGCTACGGTACGTTTGGGATATTCATGGAAATCTCTTTTTAAACGCATTTCAGGGAGCATCCACAACAGGAATCGTTTCGCTGAAAGCAGGCTGATTACTAAAAAAATCATTTTAATGAAATCCTTACAGGTGCGTGCGGTGCCAGCGTCTCCGTCAGTCAGTACAAGTGGGTCGGCTGTAACGGAGGTGCGCTTTCATTCTGCTGTAGCTCTGATGGGAATGTGGTAGATCGTGGAGAACCCAGTCGCGGGTTCGGATTTCCGCTTAATTAGTCCAGTTTTTAGAATGCCACATGCTGTCGGCTGTCCAGCCTGCGGGAAGCGTCAAAGAAAAATCAGTCTACTGGATCTGGCCCTGAAGATGAACCAGGAAACTCTTCCAAATCCAAGCTGAACCGCCGCTTTTCCTTGTTCACTCATCTCTGCAATCTCAGATGTTCTTGTAGCTGCTGATAAATAATTGCTTGTTGCTCTTGTTTTTTGTTCGAGCGAACACAGCGGAGGGGTGGAAAGGCGTTACTCTCGTCACTCTCTCAGTGCTTACCAGCCGTAACCTTTGCGTTCACTGGAACATTTTTCAGTCGCCAATCGGCGAAGACCTGATATGAAATCAGCCACGCATTCGTCGCGACGCCGTCTAGACCCATTTCGCAACAGAATCATGAAGCATCAGCAAATTGCAATGATCCGTTTTAAGAGCGGCGGGACGAAAGGAAACGCTCCCGGATGTGTGGAGTGTGGACCGCGGGGGTCCTTTGAAGTTTTGGGCCTCACCGTCCTCTAGACTCAAGTCCAAAAATTTGTGAAGCATCTCTGAATTGTAATGTGGCGTTTCAGATCCCTTTGGGATGAAAGGTCTAAAAAATCCCATTAATATTCGAGATAGAGGGACACCGCCGCCAGAAGCTCAGTCTGGTCTTTTCGGCATTTCAGAGAATGGTCTTCTTTCTCCTCCTCTTCCTCCCATTTGCCTTTGGATACGATACCTTCCAACCGGTTACCTCCGATGTACCGAGGACTCGACTGCAACTGCTGACCGAAATTCCCGACGAAGTAGATTGTCGTGCGCTCTGCACCAGCGTGAGTTTACGCTAGGAAGATGTATCTCAATCGTCGTCGTTACAGAACTCGCTGTGCTTTGCCATCGTCTACTCGCTGGCGGTCAAGAGATGCGCGTTGATGGGAGAAGAAATCGAGGGAAAATGCACCGCGCCATACCAAGCCATTCTGCGCATGGACAGTAACTTATCTTCTTATTCATATTCTGACAATATTTTCAGCCCTGACTACCTTTCTAACCTGGCATTACAACAACGAAACCGCGGGATCAATGTATTGTGGAGATCAAGCTTGCCGAGAAAGGGCTGCTAGTCAAAAGTATATGGGACCTACAAATTTCAAGCATCCACAACTCATGGGAACAATCTTCAAACCAAACGCCATAGAACAGGTCGTACATTTTACCATGAATGTTAACAAGCTTAATATTTGGATCCGAAAACTTTGCCCCGGACAATCGGACTCCCTCGCAACGCTCAATCACAACTTCGATGACGACACCAAAAGCTACGTTCCAGTCCTGGATGCACCGGTAAGCGTGGTCTTCACCCCTTAACAGCATAGGACCTGAGACGGTCTGAAATTGCTTCGCTGTTTTTTTTAGCCAAAATTGTCGCAAGACGGCGGTACATTTTCTGATGGTAACATGCAAATTCACCGTAGTTTTAGCCCGATAATATCGGTATTCGGTTTTGAAGTGTGTGTTTTCAGGGCGAGCTCCAAACAGGGATAGTTTCGATAGATGAAGGTTGTTTTGTAAATATTGTAAAAAAATATACATCCACCATTGCAGGCGCCTGTGGTGCCACCGTTTCCATCGACAAGTGGAAGTGGGAGAGTGGCATACACAATAATGGTATATTATTTTTTCCTTTCGTGGCACTCCATAATTTCTTATGTCTATCCGGAGCGAAAAGGAATATCAAGTTAATCTTTTTTTCGTGCTGGTTAGACATCGTTTCAAATCCAAGCATGTCCATCAATTCTTACACGTTCTCCCTGAGGTCTGGAAAGAACAACTTTTACTTTCAGCCTATCGCAACATGCTGTCTCCGTCGGAGCCCAAGGACACCAAATTGGAACAGAAATCACTCTATTGGATCTGGCCCTGAAAGTGAACGTTGGAGGACCCTTCCTGTCCTGGTGGGCACTCATTGTGGCTGTTGATAAAGTCCGTTTGTTGCTACCTCGGATTCACTCCTTCTCCTCCTGAAACGCATCTGATACTTGCATGCCAGAGTTTCAATGGACTCTCATCCACGAAGCAGAGTGCACGAATTTGCTCTGGCTGCCAGTGAACCAGCACATTCCGCATTTTGATTTTTGAATTGGATATTGCCACTTGGCGGATGGAGAAGATCAGCGAAACGCGTCCGGTTCATAAGCGCCAGTTCATGTGCGCTACATTATGAAGAAGGAGAGTGAACGAACTTCCTGTTCGCAAAAGAGGCTGGGACATGTGTGGAGGCCACCCACAGAAATAGGACATCGCACAACGCAGTTTATTAATTTCCGATTAGTTGAGATCATCAGTGTTAAAAACAGCGTAGTGTGACTTTGCGACAACTTCTGGATTCGGATTGATCATTCCTGTTTGCGCCATGTAGGCCTCTCAACTTCTAGTCCAAATGCGTCCTAGAATTCCCGACAAAGTTCTATTCGCACTGCTTGAAGACTAGCACAGAAACTTGGAAAATGTGCTGTCCACAAAAGCGAGCTTAGATGGAACATCATGAATACACTCGAAGCCATCCCAGAATTACTTTCTGCGAAGATGCAAGCCCGTATGCCGTGCATCAACAAGACGACTTTCGTACAGTCCATGAATTGGGTCGTTTCGAATGCCCTTTGCTCAGTTTGCTCTCTGAAGCCATTAGGAAGATGGTCTTGTTCTTCTTTCTTCTCTTCCAACCATTCGCCTCCGGATCCTCCGACATCTTCCACAGCGTCACCACAGAAATACCGAGGACCCGGTTGCAACTTTTAACCGAAATTCTGACCGAAGCCGCTTGCCGTGCGCTCTGCACCAGCGTCGGTGATTTCGACGACGTTTAGGAAACGTCACCGCTCTTCAGAACACTACGTGTCTTGCCATAGTCTATTCCCTGGAGATCAAGAGGTGCGCACTGATGGGACAACCGATCACTGGCAAATGCACTGCACCTTATACCGCCATTCTGCGCATTCCGGAGGGTGAGTATTTCTCTTTTCTTATATTTTTATGTTTTTTAAATTTGATTGCGAATCTAACGTGGCACTACAACATGGACAACGCGGGGTCGGTGTACTGTGGAGACGAAGCATGTCGTGTCAAAGTTGCAGGACAAGGTTACACAGGACCGGCGAATTTCGTGCACCCAACTCGCATGGGGACGATTCTCAAACCAGGAGCGGAGGTCATGGAACTGGTCGCTTATGTTTCGGTAGAAAATCTCAAATAAAGCCCGGCAGTAGCGTCATTGGAATCATGCCAATCTAAATGGGATTGAATAGAAATTTATAACAATAAGTGTATAACAAAAGTATACGGGATGGGGCGAATACACACCCATTTAGATTAATGTGGTAACAAGAAGTTCCTGCCGGTCACTTTTTACATAAAAATATAGATGCGTAAAATCTGCCCGGAGCAATCGGACTCGCTCGTGGCGCTCAGCCACGACCTCGATCCTAAAACCAAGAGCTACGTTCCTGAACTGGATTCCACGGTTGGTTTTAACCTTTTTCTTTGCTAATGCACTTTTCAGGCGGAAGTAAGGACTGGAATCGTTTCGAGGAAGAAAGGTTCTTTTTTAAAAAACCAATTTGCAATTATTCTTTCAGGAGCCTGCGGTGCCACCGTCTCCATCAACCAGTACAAGTGGTGGAGTGGATACAATCAAATAAAACGTATAGATTTATCATGATTTTTGTTATTTACATTAGGTTGATCAATTAGCAGTGGCGAAAAGGTTCCACCATTGGAAATGTTATTGTTCTGCTAGCAACAATTCCGTGTCAAATAACTAAACTGACATATTTTGACGTGTTGTCTCTGTAGCTGAGAAACTGGAAACGGAATTGTTGCAAGAACAATAAGTCAGTTAGCCTCGGACTGCGGATAATATAGCTCGGGAGTTCGAATTTGACGACATCATGCAAATCTTCTTAAACACTTCAGAATATCGCTACATGCTGTCCCCCTCGCTGCCCATTGAAACGAAGTTCGAGAAGCCCTCCGTCTATTGGATCTGGCCCTGAAGAGGAACTCATCGATGCTTTCTTATCCCCTTGTGCACACTCATTTTTAAACGTATTAAGTAGTTCTTATTAAAAAAGCCATTTTTTGTTTCGTGTAGCTGCTGGTTCCACCTGTGTTTGAGGTAAATTTTATCTCGCAGAAAAGCAAAATGGTATAAAAAGAACAGCATCCAAACAACGGTAATAGAGCACTGTAACATTGAGACACCACAAGAAAACACAAATCAAATCATCCATTTGGTCCTCAACTTCCACTGTTTCTTGTGATCTCCTCCGGCATTTGGACTGAAAATGGAACACTATTACAGCAGAACTATGGCCGTGTGAGACTTCCAAGCAAGTACGAAACTCTTGCTACAGCATCATATTTAAATTAAACTTCTCTTTACCTGTCTCAATAGAAACTGTCCTCCATTTCTTCTTTCACATGGATCTCCTTCATGATTTCCATCTTGCTCTCTGCCTTGGTCTCGTATTCGGCGAAGGCCAGGCCCTTCTGAAATGGTTAATTGATCCCGCCACGAAAGATATTTGAACTGAATTTGATCCCGAAAGGAATAACCTGAACGATATTGACGAGTGCCCCATGGGGGACGTACGATCCATCAATCTTCTCGTGCAGCACCAAAGATTCCGTGGTGAAGAAATGCGCCGCGTTGGGCATGCCTGAACAGATGTTGAAATTAGATATGCTGAACATCAAAGGACGGTAGTACTTTTGAAACGCGAACGAAAGTTCACGCTTCTGATCAATTCGATTTTTGGAGTGAGGGTTGTATGTTTCAGGCTTTGGCACAATACACGCGTGTATATAAGTCCGTCCGCGTAAGGATCGACCAGATTTGCAGAGTAGCGGCACTGGCCGACTTTTCTTCTCCGCTGGGGCTCATATTCTGGTTAGAGGTACGTCAGGTGTAGGAAAGATGAAAAAAATTTAGAGTGGCCAATTTCGCCCACGGGTGTCGTGGCTGTGCTTGCTCAAAGACACAGTACTTTTCGCCAAAAAAATGAATTCGAAATCCATTTTAGCCCATAACTCAACAACGCTTTGACCAATATGAGAGTTTTTTGCTCATTAGAAAGCTGACGACGAGTTCTCCAAAAAATTGCCCCAAAATATACCATGGGGGATTATGGTATCAGATTTTCAGGGCAATGAGTGCAAAATATTCGCTTATTTTTTTCTCGAATATATGGAAAAACGGCACTGGGATTTTTTTCCAGGTGAACTCTGAGGTAGAGTTGATTAAAATTATCAGGATATATCGGACGTACACTTCCAGCAAGAAGGTTAAAAATGGCA
>JACMIG010003031.1:0-13290 GCA_014805385.1 Levipalatum texanum | reverse complement strand
GGTAAGCAGCGTAGTGATCTATCTTCTGCGGCTGAAGATAGATCACTACGCTGCTTACCGCGAAGGTAGTTCGCGCGTCGCCTCCGCATCACAATAATGCCGGACAATACGCGCCATCAGCATTTCTACAAAACGAAAAGAACATGGCTAAACTCCCGTGTAACACGAACTGTTCGCTGAAGATCTGTTTCTTTTTCAGCTCACTCTCATCGGATCCATCTTGACCCTCCATGGAATCGTGGCAGCCTTCGTCGGTGTCCGAGTCTGCGATCTCATCCTCGAGGTGATCGGATTCGTCACGGGGGGTCACCGGAGGCCTCCTCTTCTTCCTGGCTGCGATGCTTACTAAAAAGCTGGTCAGCCAGCAAAATTAGATGTCCCCTGATCAGTTTTTCCCTTCCCCGTTCCTTCTTCCCCTCCCTCCTTTCCTCCGCCTCCTCTTCTCCTTCCCTTTTGTCTCCTTTCTCCTCTCCGTTGCTCTTTTTCGTTACCTCACCATCATTCTAATGGCTCCATTTTCAGTCCCTCGCTGGCAAAAAGGATGTGGACATTTCAAGCATCGGACTTCCCCGTTACAAACAAGGTGGAGAGAAGTACGGCTACCTGCCACGGGCCAGTTGTTCCATTGCCCGTTCCTTCTTCCCCTCTCCGTGGGGGTAATTCGTGCAGGAGGAAGAGATTCTAAAAAACGAACTGTTCGCTGAAGATCCATTTCTGTTTCAGCTCACTCTCGCTGGTACCGCCTTCGCAATCCACGGAATCGTGGCAGCCTTCATTGGCGTGCGCGTCGCGGACCTCGTGCTGGAGATCATCGGCTTCGTCACGTGGGGTCACCTGGGGACTCCTCCTCTTCCTCGCCGCGATGCTTACCAAAAAGCAGGTAAGCCTGTAAAATTAGATTTTGAAACGTCGAATAATCTCCACATTATTTTACTAATTCGAAAGTTATGATCCACTGTTGCTTTGTTTGAAGTGGTGGTCTATTGGCCCCGCTCATTTCACCTTTTCAACCTCAAGGTCTGTTTGTTTTCCAGCTCACTCGCTGGTTCTGCCTTTGCCATCCATGGAATCGTGGCTGCCTTCGTCGGTGTCCGAGTCGGCGATGTCATCCTCGAGGTCATCGGAGCCGGCTCCGGGATCACTGGGGCAGTCCTCCTCTTCTTCGCTGCAATGCTTACAAAAAAGGAGGTCAGTCTGCAAAATTAGATTTTTCTTGTTTGAAGTGGCGGTCTGGAATATTCGCCCATTCAATTTCAACTCCAAGACGTGGTAAAATACGGTCCTACAAGTATATTTTAGTAGCCCCGTCAACGTCGTCAACTCGGCCTTCCTTCAGCTCCTTCATCACATAACATTTTTCTTCCTCTCACTAATAATTTTTATCACTTTGGCAACTTCCCGAAATATCTTACCTTTTGTTCACAACTTTTTTGTTTGTTTACCCTGTTTGTATCTACGCTGCTTGTTTGTTTAATTCTTTTATCTCGCTGGTTTTGTTCTGATATTTCATGATGACGGGAATGAAGAAATCTTTTGCATCAGTTTTCAGCATGCAATCGCAAACTGGGTGGTGTGACCATAGTCAAGTTTCTGAGATGTTTATCAGCAATTGCTCCAGATGTTTTCTCCTCTCGCCCTCCCTTCCTTCTACTGTCGAGCACCAAAGAGCGGCGAATTCCCACGCCAGAAAATACAAACAATTGGAACAGATCGGAAAAAAATGTGCACATCATGGGCTTCGAGCCTTCGGGCAATGAATAAAACGCATACATTTATCCTCTAGCCTTGCCTTCGTATCCCGCGCAAATTTTCTATTGTCTTTCGCCAATAAAAGGAACACTGGCCAAGTGTGATTCTCATTCACTTCTCTAGTTTAATTTCTTTTCGTACCTTTCTTCCCCTTCTTTTCAACTGCTCTCTGTGTGAATACTTAGTATTTTCAGGGCTCGTACACAGCCCGCACAATCATGATGTCGGCTATCAAAATGAAGAAAGCAAACAACCATAATCTGGCAGTCTTCTGGCCCCGTCGAGGAGCGGGGGCATCTCCCCGCGCTCGGATTGTAACTTTTTGTAACAGTTAGCATCGTATAGCCTATGTATACGGTATAGGATTTGCTGCGATTATCCTGAGAGTACCGTCCGGAACGTTTATTCCGCCGACAATAGATATATTTCAGCGCGAACGTCGGGCGAAGGACTTGTCCATTGGAGTCGTCGGAGCTGCCATGTTCACGATCTTGGTCGCAGTAGGAGCAGTCATGGCGGCCATCCCAGTCGTCCGCGGAGCTTCGGCCGTCAACTTCGCTGTCGGCAGCGCGGTGCTGGGAGCGGCGGGCGCTATCGGCTGCGCCGCCTTTGCCGTGTGGTGTGCCCACTAGGCAGTGATGGCTGCCGTCGAGGCAATGAATGGCCAGGTTAGATCTTCAATCTATTGGTTTGACCGGTGTGCCCAACATTATTTAATTTATTTATGATAATTGCAGAGATCGTTCCCGGCAGAATCCATTCCCGATACGAAACAAGTTCACACACAGTCAGATCTCAGCGCTGCCAAGGGCTTCCGATAAGGATACTTATTCTGTGAGTGCATGTCATTTCGTGTTCAATACGCCGTTGAAAGGCGCTAGGTATAATAATAGACCGAGCGGGAATCTCGACTTGATTAACGACAAAATTAATTTTTTTGCAGTGAGGCTTCATCATCTGGAGACGGATCTAAAGAAAATGATCGATCAAGTCGACATGATCACCATTCGAAATTTTTGTATAATTAACGTTAAACATTCTGTATCTCGAACCATTGCTGTTTGTCTTCCCGTATAAACTTTGTTGAATAACTCTTTTTAGTTGTCAATTTGTAGATGCGAGTAGTGGCACTGCCCGGAAACAATATCTTCCAAAAAGGCATTTATCCGCCCAGTTTGCTCCACAGATCACAGGCGAGAGATTGTGGAACGGTTTGCAATACAGACGTGCCGGGTTTGATCTCCGAGGGAGGGGAGGGTGGAGGTGTGGAGGGATGGAGGAGACCGGAGCCTCACTGCTTTACAACATTTCCCCAGTCCGACTTTTGGTCCTGCAAAGTTCAAGGATTAGAAATCAAAGATAAAAAAATCAAAAGATTAAATATTATTATTAAAGATCAAAAGATCAAAGTTCAACTCACATCAACGGTGTCATCGTCGGCGCGCGCGCGCTTCAGCTTTCCCGAAGCGATCTGATGGTTGTGAAGGCGAATCTGGAAATAAAATTACTCCGGATATCCAATGAGATAAATACAGTAGCGTAGTCTCATCGTCAGATCCAAACTTCAAGATTATCTACTATTTATTGGCAAATCGTGTGGGAGGAAAACGCTCCTCCTCCTATATCTCATCTAACACAAAGAAGTAATGGCCACCCGAAACTTTTGTCAGCGGAATAATCGTTCCGGAGCATACGCTCATCGCCCTGCGATCTCTCTCCACTGTTCTCTCGTTTCTCTAACCGCCAGACGACGAGAAACCGTGGAGAGAGATCGTAGGGCGATGGGCGTACAGTCCGGAATGTTTATTCCGCCTACAATACTCCAATGGGGGATGGATGAGATCGAATTTTCAGAATCGTTCTTTCCATGGAAAATGCGCCTAAGGAAAAGGGGCGGGGCTAGAAAGGGGACGGAGCCTACGGCGTCCAAATAATGTGTCGAAAATGCCTTCCACCTTCTCGGACAGCTCCGTCTCGTCCTCGTTCTCTCCGTCGCCCTTGGAGGGGACGACGAGATCGACGTCCGCCGCCTTTTTCTTGTTCTTCGTTCCGCCCGCCTTCTTGCCGCCCTGGAAAATCGATAATTGATCTACTATAACTAATCGATAATTATTTTCTAGGCTACCTTCTTGCCCTTGCCGTTCGCTGGCTTGTTCGAGCACTGCAGAAGGGCTGTAAGGCAATTTTCTATTTAATTTAAAAAACTAATATTAATGATGCTTTTATGAAAAATACCTGTAACGCTGAGGAGGAGAAGGGTCAAGGCGAAGAAAGCGGCGGGGAGCATTGGAGGAGGAGGAGGAGGAGGAGAGGGAGGAAGAAGAGGAGGAAGGACCAGAATCCAACTGTCCTTGTCTGGCCGAATGAAGGAAATTGAGCATTTCCAGACAGACAATTTTCAGACTGCTTATTGATCGAATTTCATGCAAATGTCCTCAATGCAAAGAATTATTACGAGAAAATCTTTATTCAGGAATAATGCAACGATTATAGTGGGGGATTCCTGAACTTGCTCCTTTTAGCGTTCCCATTCCATGTGAACTAACAATAATACATGTTAGGCGGAATTGTTGCGAGCAGAACGAATATTTCGAAACGCTTTAGAACGCATATAATTGAATACAGCGTATTTATAACCGGGGTGCAAATAAAACTTTGCGTGTAGTAAACTTCCCCTGCCTGTAAAGTGCACTCCTCGCGTGCATGTGCACGCAAGAGGTGCATTTTACAGACAGGGGAAGTGTACTACACGCAACATTTTATTTTCTCCTTCGGTTATATCATTGTCCCGATTCAGTGGCGATAAGGCTTGCCGTACATCTGGCCGAGGACATTCTTCATCAGGTTCTCTTCGAAGTTACGGGACTGCTCGCGGAAGGCACGCTTCGCCATGGCGTTCTGTAGGGTTAATTACTATTTTAATATATTCAATTATTTCTTTTCATAATCTTTGTGTGCTTCAGTTAACTCAATCGAGGCTACTAAAACCAAACAAAAATTCTAAGTTTCAACCATGGGAATTGTCCGGGAGGTAACTACTTTTCTTCGATTTTCTTCTGATTTCGGGTGCAAAAAATAAACAAAAAATTATAAAACGTACCGCCTCGGAAATATTCAAGTGTATCAAAGGCGAAATTCCGCGGGAAATTCGATGTTTCAAATTTGTGTTTATTTATTAAGTAAATATATTAATTGAATTATTTAAATACTAAAACCCACCGCGCATGCCTCCGGGTCCACGGCGTGGTTGTGGGGCGTGGTGAGGGTCATTTGGCCATCGCTCGAGAGCTCCGCAGTTCCACGACACTGAGAGCGCACGCGCTGCGAGCAGTAGAGAATCGTCGAACCGTCCGTCCTTAAAAACACAAAAAATTTATTATTATCGAATATCTAGTTAATTTTTAACGCAAAGTTTAATTAAGTGTCCGCATCAAACTGAAAATGGTATGTGATTTTGGCAATAATAAATAAAAACATTTGTGGTGTTCCTTGTTCTCAATCTTACACTATTCCCCGCGGAATTTTATAAATTATTACATTCGCTTTTAATTGATTTCATGGAGTTCAATTACCTGGAGTGCTTCTTCTGGTACAGATAGCCGGCCTGGTAGTACGAGCCGCCGTCGTCCGACGCGATAACCCTGCGATTTTGTATGGTTATTCCGAGATGGCTAAAAAGATCCTCACGGAAGGTTTTCGGAGATCGGCTTCAACGGACCCCTGCACATGGGGTTTTGACCTGGAATAGAGTCCCTTTTATGGCGTGAAAATTAGCTCCTGATTTCTAACGATATATCGCGTCATTGTCGGGCACCCCAAGCGCGACGAATTTAAAATGTATCATGGGAAAATACACCTCTTGATCTATCAGCATTTTGGTTCTAGATCAGAATGCGAAGCGATATCAGAGCGTTTCAGAACTAAACTGGTTCAAAAACACGTGAAGATCAAAAGCTTGCTAACGGGCACAAGTCTCTTAGATGCTCATGTTTGTTCGTACCGTATTTATTCTCCTGATCCATGCACGGGCTCGGGATGACCTCGATGAGCGGGGACGAATCGAGGGCACCGAGGCAGGTGGCGGGGAGGAGGATACGAGAGGTCACACTGCCAGGAGGGAAGGGAAGCGTGACGACATCCAACCAGTCCACCTGATTACGGTAGGTTTCCCGGCGAGACCACTTGGCTACGGTAGGTTTCCCCGCGAGACCACCTGGTTACGGTACATTTCTATTCGGGACCCTAGAGAGACTATGGTTGGCAACTGCCCAGAGGGATGGGAATAGCCACGACTTCCAACCAGTCGACTTGATTACGGTTTTTATTTTTTCCAGGCGACACAAAATGGTTACGGTAGAATTCAGTGCGAGACCCCCAAAAATCATGAATCAACGCTGGATTTCAATCAATTAAAAATGTTCCCGTGAGCGAGAATAGGCGTTTTGGAATGTTCGACAAAATTGTTGTGTTTCAGCTCGATTGTAATTTACTCGAACGCAAGGAACAAATGATAGACCAGGGGTTACTGAATTAGAAAACTAAAATAGCTGAAAATAACAATTCGAAGAATAATCCCCCCCCCCCACTATCATTTATCTATAATCATCCTGCTGCAAAATCGCGCAGGTTTTGGAAGATGTCAAGGGTGAGGAGTAGTGAAACCCCCCAATTTTCCCGGGACAGATTACTCGCTCTTTGGTTTTCGATAATTTTGTTATGTTTCTGCTCGATTGTAATTTAACGCGATCAACACAAATTAATGATAGAGTAAATGGCCCCAGGTAATTGACGATATATTGTTTTGAATAAATGATATGGTAAAATACCGTTTCACTTCCCATGTGAAATTTGATGCATATCAGGCATAATTACTCGAATGAGCAGATTACGCAATGATCTACTGAAGGGTTTTAGATATTGTCGAGAACCCGAAGCGTTCTAATTCCCACGCTCGGGCAACCACAATGACAGACTGCGCTCGCTTTTGATCTACATAATTGGGCCCCGTTTCATGGCCGGTTGAATCACACGGGTCATGAAACAGGGCTCAAGTCGGTAGTAGATAAAATGCGAGCACAGTCCGTCATCGGGGTTGTGCGGAATAAAAAAGAAGAAAGGCCCTCACCCTGTTCCAGTCGATCGTCATCATGTCTCCCGCTTCATGGATGCAGCTCTTGAGGAGCACATTTTCGATACCCGCCATTTCGGCGCGAAGGAGGGTGGACTGAAATTGGAGTGGATGTGGGGGAGGGGCGAAAGGAGGAGAAGGAGGACGAGGAGGAGGAGGGGAAGAGGAGGGGAAGAGGAGGGGAAGACCCTTCAAAGAACCCCGCCACTCACGCCTTCCGTTTGCACTATTCCTGCAGAAACATTTGTTTATTTGAACTGTCCTGGAAGAGTTGGGGGAGGAGGAAGGAGGGATGAGTGGAGGGAGGGGGGAGGGGAAGTGATCTTTGAGTGTTCGTGGACCATCGTTGATCAGGCGTTCTTTTCAGTTTCGGGCAGTGAGCCCGAAGCTGGGTCGTCCCTCCCATCTTCTCCCCTCGACATGGCACTACTGCAAGAGGATCGCCCCCTTCCTCCTCCTCGCCGTCCTCGCCCTTCTCGCCATTCGATCGTGGAGGTAAGGGATGGGCCTATATATGGGGGGAGGGAATCTCCTTTCCCTCCAATGGGGCATCCATGGAGATTCGAGGCAGCCACGTAGTGCACTACGAAGAGCACAACCACATCACGGACACTAAACGGAATTTTGAAGATGGAGAAGGGGCCATTTGAGGGGGACGCCTCCCTCCTTCCTCCGCCTCTCCTCCTCCCCTCCTAACGGGGCCACTGTCGTAGTTATCACTCCCACTCACAAGAGGCCAGAGAGACTCGCGGATATGACAAGGTAACTACCTCCAAGAGAGAGGGGGGAATGGAGGCCTCCCAGGTTCTCGCAGACTCTCTCCCACGTGAAGAACCTCCACTGGGTGGTGGTCGAGGACGGCAATGCCACTGTCCCCGCAGTGGAGAGGATACTACAGAGGAGTGGACTGCCCTATGTCTACTTCCATGCCACAACAGAGACTGGGATGCCAAGTGAGGGCCTCCTCCCCCTCCCCCCTCCACAGTCCTTCCCCCCACAGAACGAGGATGGACTCATCGCAATCGAGCCCTCCAGTTCGTTCGTGAGAACTACGCCGTGAGTGTCCCCCTCTCCTCCCTCTCCTCCCTCCAGGACTATTCCCCCGGTGCAGTCGTCTACTTCGCCGACGACGACAACTCATACGACATCCGACTATTCGACAAATACATCCGTAACGTGAAGAGACTCGGCTTCTGGGCAGTAGGTGAGTGGTCGGAGGAGATCATCGACGAGGCCCTCTCCAAGGTCTCTCTGGGGCGGCCCTCGTGGAGGCCCCGCGAGTGGCCAACAAGACAATCGTGGGATGGGACGTCGTCTTCGCCCCTGGCCGGGCCTTCGCCTCTGACATGGCCGGGTTCGCCATCAACATCAAGGAGATCGTGAGAGTTCCAACGTGGGAAGAAGTCTCCCTTCCCTCCTACGAGTCTCCCTGCAGGGCATCCTTCTCGAGGGAGTGCGCTAAGAGGGCACCCGAGCCGTGCTTCCTCACGCAGTTCGGGATACCGGTGAGTGAGGAGAGGAGGGGAGGATATAGGAGACGCCCCGCAGAAGGAACAGGCAGAGGCATTCGGGTACGACGAAGATCCAAAGGAACTCCTCGTCTGGCACACCAAGACGAGGAATATCGGGACGAGGGGTGAGAGACACGGATACGTCATCGAGTGACCTCCCCCTCCCCCTTCAGAGCAACGGATAGACTCAGTTACGGTGATACGAGATAGGGTTAGAAATAGTGGCCAATCCCCGTGGTAGAATAGTTGTTAGTATTCCTCGGTTTCGTTCTCCTCCATCCGGGTTCTCTCGATTCCTTACTCTCATTTTGCTTTCTTCTTTGCATAACAACAACCATTGACTCCAGAAACGGCCTTTCGACTTACTGGCTCAATCGTTGAGAAATACGTACTACGGGCAATTAAACAGGCTGAGCTTTTTCGTCTTCTAGTCCCATTCTTCGCCTTGACATTTCTGCAGATCGATAAAGAATCGATGCAGATTCCATTACTCGCAGGAAAGACGGCGGCCATGGTCGAGCTAACACACGCAAATCGCTCTTACAGAATTTCCAGATTTCTACCTTGAAAGGTCAGAAACGATGAATTGGGCTGTTAAAAGTAAATGATTGACCATTTGGAGTTTATTGGCCGATGGTCTCGTTTTTCTTCAAATCGCAGTAAACAATTGACATTCCTCTGCACTCAGACAACACGAGCAACAGGAGTATTTTAATCCCTGTTAACACCTTCCCAGAGAAGCGAGGCGATGGAAGTCGTCGACTTTCCAAGTTCACCAGGGAGATTCGAGAGGGAAACCGACATTGTTAACCTCCCCTAAGGTGTCGGCGGAGATGCTCTCCACTGTGATGATTCCTTCGCAGAGTTGGAAGAGGTGGCCGAGGGGTGCGAGGAGGGGAGGGGGTGGAGAGGGGAATCTCTCCATGATGTCGAGGAGGGACGAGTTGCTTGCTCCCACTGCAGAGGGGAGTGGAGGGAGGGAGGGAAGGGGAGTACATCCGTGGCGTGGAAGATGGCGCTGTCCTTGATCCTCTCCCGCCGCTCCCTGAGCCATTCCTGCAGGTCGTCGTTCATTTATGAAGAATGGGATGGAACCTTGACGATTGGAAGGCGGTGGACGGCGAATTCCTTGCACTCGACGCCCTTGAAGTTGTGAGGGGCGGGGACGGAGGACGAGGGGCCCATGAATTCAGACCCTGGAAAGGAGTATATTGTAGTGAGAGGGGGAGCGGACTCACAGCCAAAGACAAGGACGAGGGCTGCGACTCCGAGGGCGTAGACATCGGACGATTGGGGAGACTCGGGGAGGAGGGAGGGGAGGCCGGCCACCTGAAAGGGAGTTCCTTCCTCTTCCCTCGCCCCTCCCTCACCTTGGCCATGTGAAGGGGAGAGGCCACGAGGGAGGAACACGACATGAAGCCGAGTTCTGAAGGGGAGGAAGTGAAAGGAAGGAAGGAAGGGAGGGAGGGAGGGAGGGAGGAGTACCCTGGTCTCCGTTCACACTCGCTGCATGGCCAAAATCGGAGAGGATCGACACTCCGTCGGCCAAGGGGCCGCTTCCACGGATGAGAATGTTGCCCTGGTGCCCATTGAATTGCCCATCTCTTCTCCCTGTGAACCATTTTCAGATTGCGGTGGCTGATCTCGAGTCTGTGGAGGAAGACGAGGCCATCGACTGCCTGGAGGAAGTGGCGCTCTCCCTTAATTTGCACCTACTTGAACAACTGCAATCAGATCTTACGACTGAGATTCGGTGTTTGAGTGTGGTGGCCTCGAGTTCCTTCTCCAGTTCCCTCCACGATCCGATAGCCACCTCGAGGACGAGGAAGACTCGGTCCTTCCGGATGCGAGCGTGAAGGAGGTGAAGACAGTGGAGGTGGCTAAGCGAGAAAGAACGTGAGGGTGAGGAGAGGCACACACCCTACCACGAGCCGCAGAACCTGTGCCTCAGCGATGGCCACTGCCTCGCGCTCTGCGTTGTCGACCACCGAGGAGATCTTGACCATGTATTCGCGACGGAGGTGCTCGCATCCCACCTGAAGGAGGTATCATTCATACAATGGACAGGGAAACAAACCTTGAAGACGTCACGGAAGGATCCCCGCGAGATGGCGGCCACAGTGGAGACTCCTTCGCGGAGTGGGAAGAGGTGGCCGAGGGGCTCGAGGAGAGGAAGGAGAGAGGAAGGGATCGAGGCCATCGCACAATGGAATCAGCGTACTCTGAGAGAACGACCACCCCATCGAGGCTGAAACGAGGACACTGGGAGTCTGTCTTACACGGAACTGTCTGGTCTCCCTCGAGGGCATTCTTCTATATTTTCTGTCCTGAAGCAAATGTTGCCTCCTTTCATGATGAATGGAAGGGGGAATGGGCGATAGAACGAGAAGGTGCGCAGCCAATGTTTAGTTGCACCTCCTCGGCTATCGACAATATTCCTAAATCATATCATGTTTGCGGGGGCATGGAGAACAAGGTCAACACTTCATATCTCGTCATAAAGAGAGAACAATTTGACTTTTCGCCCTCCACTGGTTCAGTGGAGACACTCAAGGCGAGTTGGGGACAAGAAAATATGGCGAAAAGAATGCGGAGAAGGTGGACGCTGGCGGCACTGCTACTCCAGCTTGATCTCCTCCACTAAGAAGTCCATCGGGTTCTAGGGGCAGAAGTTACCGTCGTCCGACGACATTCCCTGCAGTGGGAGAAGGTGATGGGAAGAGAGGAAGGGCCACCTTGACATCGTCGATGGGGTAGTCGTAGAGGGCGACGACTTTCTCCTGACGGGCAGTGAGGGTGGAGAGGGAGGGGAAGGGGAGAGGGGCGACGGGTGGAGAGGGGAATGTCTCCATGATGTCGATGGAGGAGGGACGAGTTGCTTGCTCCCACTGCAGAGGGAGTGGAGGGAGAGGGAGGGATATGAGGGGAGGGAGAAGAGAGAAGGGAAGGGAGGAGGAAGGAGAATGGAGGGGGTGGAGGACGCGAGAGGGGAGGAGAATGGAAGGAAAGGAGGGAAAAAGAGGGGAGGGGAAGTATTCGGAGGGATTACTCGGGTGGCGCAGGCCATGGCCGTGTCCTTGATCTCCGTCTGCCGGTCCGCGAGCCACTTCTGCAAAGGAGTTGTTGACCGGTGAAGGAAGAGAGAGTAGAACCTTGATGACTGGAAGGCGATGGAGAGCGAACTCCTTGCACTGGGGGCCGGCGAAGTTATGGGGAGGGGGGAAGGACGAGGAGACGCCGATGAAATCCGTCCCTGGAATGGGTGAAGAGTAGAGGGAAGGGAAGGGGACCCACATCCGAAGATGAGGACGAGGGCCGAGACTCCGAGGGAGAAGGTGTCCTCCAGGTGGGGGACCTCGCGGGGGATGTTGGGGAGGCCTGCCACCTGGAAGGCCCCCGCTCCTCCCCTTCCCCTCCTCCTTCCCCCCTCACCATGGCCATCCTGATGGGCGAGGCAAAGACGGTGAGGCTGGACGTGAATCCGAGCCCCACACTTCCTGCGTACCCAAAGTCGCCGAGGATGGCAGTCCCCTCGGCCAGGCATCCATTCCCACGAACCATTATATTATCCTGATGATCATTCAATTAACCATTTCCTTTCTCTGCCCACCGGTTTAATGTCACGGTGGACGATCTGGATCCGATGAAGGAAGGCGAGACCCGCCATCGCGCTGCGGAAATGACGATCAGCCTCAAAAGTTATTTCATTATCGATTTATACTGTCGTGTTATGGCAGTTTAAAAATCATACAACTTGGATGCGGTGAGGGCGTGGGTAGGTCTCCATCTCCTTGATGAGTCCCTCCCATGATCCGGCCGCCAGCTCGAGGACGAGACTGACGCGCTCCTCCTCGATGTTGGCGTAGAGGAGGTGGAGGCAGTGAGGGTGGCTGCGAGAGAGTAGAGAGAGAGGGGAAGAGGACCCTCACCCTGCCACCAGTCGGAGCACGTGCACTTCCGCGAGAGCCGCCGACTCAAGATGCTCCCTACCCTCCACCGAGGATACCTTGACCGCCAACTCCCGACGGAGGTTCGTGCATCCCACCTGTAGGAGGTCTCCATGGCACAGTCGACAAGGAAACTGACTTTAAAGACTTCGCCGAAGGTTCCGGAGGAGATCCTCCCCACTGTGGTAACTCCCTTGCGGCATGGGAAGATATGGCCGAGGTGTTTGAGGAGGGGAAGGAGGGACGCAGGGTCGGAGGAGGACGACATAACACTGAAATGTGATTACTCTGTCTTTGACCAAACGACTAAAGACCTCGAATCGATTGTTATATTTTCTGTCTCGTGCCAAGAAATGTAAATTCAAGACTCGAAGTTGTAATCAAAACGTTTGTTTGCAGTAATACGAATAAGTCCAACCCCATTACAGCCTTTATCCGCGGAAATGACAATAGAAACTAAACAGTGGAGCTGAACAATGGGGAAGGGGAAGGGAACGGCCTCTAATCTATCTTGATCTCCTCAATCAGGAAGTCCATCGGGTTGACGGCGTTGTACCTGCCACCGAGGGAGGACATGGCCTGTACGATGAAAAAGTGAATGGAACAGAGGGGTGGACACCTGGACTTGATCGATGGGGTAGTTGTAGAGGGCGGTGACCTTCTCCTTTCGAGCAGCGAGGGTGGAAGGAGAAGGGAAGGGGAGAGGGGACACGGGAGGAGTGGGGAAGCGCTCCATGAAGACGACCGAGGTGGGACGCGTAGACTGGTCCCACTGCAGAGGGAGGATATAGAGTGGGAATGGGGAGGGAGAGGAGGGGGAAAAGGGGGAGAGTAGGGGAGGAGCTGAGAGGGGGGATACGAGGGGGGAGGTGGAGGGAGGAAGGAGTTGGAGGGAGAGGAGTGGAGGAAGGGAGGGGTAGGGACGGGAAGTGGGGATGGGAGGGTGGGGGAGAGG
>JACMIG010003029.1:0-13298 GCA_014805385.1 Levipalatum texanum | reverse complement strand
GGGCGGTGCGCGCTTCCGAGAGGAGAGCGATGGTTCCTAACCTAATTTCACCCGCGAGAGTACCGCCAAGGTTGAGGCGATTGCTTAAAGATACTAGGGGAATCAATAATAGTTGATACGGGGAGTTCTTCCCCCCTTCTTCTCAGCGGCGAGACAATCAGTGGGAAGAGATAAGGGACTATGATGAGGGCGAGACTGTCATTGATAAGACATTGGAGACGCGTTCGCTCGCTCCCCCCAAGGACACCGTCGGTATTAGCCCCGAGAACTTGAGTAGCCCGAGAACTACATATTGGTTTGCACTACAGAACTTGTAAATCGTTCCGCATTCACACTGTCGTTAGCGGTTCCTACCTGCGAAGTGAAAAATGGAAACGCATCGAGTTCGCTTGGGCACGCCTGTATAAACTGTGCCCAAGCGAACTCGATGTGCTCCATTTGTTTAGTCCGCAGGTAGGATCCGCTAACGACAGTGTGAGCGCGGAACGATTTGCAAGTTCTGTGGTGCCTACACGTTCCTGATCGACAGTTCCGTCTCTTTTTATCGGAGACGCGAAAATGGGAGAGTTTGAGAAAGATGGTAGCACACCACTATGTCACCAAAACGCGAATAGCGAACGATCCCTTGCGCTGAGGATGAAGATGCCGAGATTTTGCAAACGTGGTGATGTATTCATGGAGTAGATGCTAAAAGCGGTTTCGCTACTACATATAATCAGAAAGGAGGGGAGCCCAAGGAGCGTAAGGTGATATTGTCCGGTAATAAATAGGGTGATGCTACACGCAAACTATTCCGCGGTAAGCAGCGTAATGAATTATCTACATGGCTTGATTGCATTCACCGCGGATTTGTTCGCGCGTCGACTCCGCTTCACTTTAATACCGAGCAAGAAAGCATTGAACGTTGTGACCTTTTACACGGAGATTCGCTAGGTCAGTATCCTTTGCACTTCCGTTGGCCCAAAGCAGGGGGAGAGACAAGAGGGGTAGGGTTGAACAGGACGAATCTTACGGGAGGCAGCGTGACCTCTGACATAGAGATACGAGAGAAGGGGACAGAGAAGTCTGGCCGCGATAGATAGCACTCCTTCTCACCCTCCCTCTCGATCAACGGAACTTGTCTTCCCCCCTTCCTATCAAGAAGATAACTACTGCACTCCTTCCCTCCCGACTACCGCCGCCCAGAAATTACAATCAATGTAGGGACACAAAAACAAGAAAGAGGCACGTGGTTAGAGGTCATTGAATAACGGTTGAAGATCGGGGCGGGGGTTCCGTTATTGCCGGTCTGGGCATAGGACCGCTGGGGAAATCATAAGAAGTTTGTGGGTTCGCGGAAATGCAAAGTGCTTGGAAGAAGCTTATCGGTCTAATAACTTGTAGTTAATTTGAGACACGTTACTTTTTACGCAGCTGAACTGAAGTGTGCTGATAGTATGCGGTTTTGCGCATCGCACGACAGTGCAAAGAATGCAGTTCAATATGAGAGTTGTATCTCATGATCACTCCGATCAGTATTCATCACAATGACTCACCGGAGTAGTCTCGCAACCATGTTGCCTTCTCGGTGGCACCACTTCCAACGAAAGCGTAGTCTACTTTGGTCGCGTAGCGGAGCCACAAATATGTTTCACACATTCTCGTGATATTGACGAATTCAGTACGAAAGAATGATTTGTTGCAATTCTTCGAGAGATATTTTGCATTTTTGTAAAATGATTACAGAAAAAATACAAATTCGTTCATGGAGATGGTTTTTCGACATCTGAAGACCGTAAAACAGTCCATCCGGACATCGGTAAATGGCAGAAGTGGTGCACGCCGCATCGATCGCACGCCGGCTCGGATTGCAAGTTGTTTCAAAGTAGTTTTTATTTATTTATTTATTATTTTTAGCTGTAATTAAATTTGTGCTTACAGATGTATGCGTCGTCCTCGTTCGAGGACGACCGCGAGAGTGACTCCATCGACGACGACGAGGGCGGGCGGGGAATGCCACAGTGCGACAACATCCTCGATCTCCACTCGCTCATCGACACGGCTATCGTCAGGTAGTTCCTTAATTGCTATCTCTCTAATCGATTGCACCCGCGCAGCTCGGTACTCGGTCCGGTGTCGACCCAATTAGTGCTCGCAGCCGGCACGCTTTCGGTCGGCGGCGACTACGCACGCGAGATGATGATGGCGGAAGACAATTATGTACGTTCATTTTATTTATCATATCAAAATATAACTATTTTGCTTTATTAGGACTATTCTAGGAACCAATCCCTCCGGATCCGTCTCTTATTCCGTCCTCGTCAACTGGAATAGTTGCGAACTTTGCGGATGTGCAAGGTCACGTGCCCTGGAGATACCGAGTATGCTTGATTTCTTTCGTCTAAGTTATTCCTTATTTACTATCCTTTAACACTGTGCTATTTCAGATGCGCAATATACGCAGTGAAAACTCGCTGCAGCTGCGAAGCGGTGGAATAGACAAGAGAAGCACTGCCCACGCTCAGCACCATGTCAGTTTTTAGGGTGATTCAACCCAGTGTTTTCCTATATAAATACATTTTTCAATTATGAGCATTATGCTAGAGAAATACCAGAAAAATACTACCACTCCGTTTAAAAAAAAACTTCCGAACCAAATCGAATTGCTATATTTTCTCAAATAATATAATTGCATTCTACAAGCCGGAATTGAACTTCTCTTTGCAGCATACCCGGGGTCGCGTGACGTGCCCGGTGCATGTGTGGTCGGTAGCTCGTGGCGCGTCGGGAGTGGCACGCCGAACAGTTCAGTGCTCCTGCACACGGCCATGCATGTCGATAAGGTAGGGCATTGCCTTTTTTTGTTGTTATTGAGTTGTATTCTTTACTAACAATAAGAAAAACAACGTTTTTTTGTGAAAAAAAAAACAAAAAAATCTTTCCAGATCGCATCTGGATCAAGTGCTCGGCGAGAGCTTCCAACGCATCATGCGCCCTCAACGCTTCACCTACAGCTATCGATTAGAGAGTATGTTGCTGAAATAGCGGCTTCAACCGAATTTTAATTATATAGGTTAAATGTTCGTTAATCATAATAATTATTATCCCCCTTCCAGTCACGGAATCGCCACTCCCTGCTCTCAAGGAGGAACCGGAGGACGATCTCGTGGTGAGTGGACAACGTTTTAGCATGAGATCTAGAACACCATAGGGTTAATTGTCGGGTTTAATTTCATATCGGAACATCCCCCATTAATAATATAATTATATTCATCACGTAATTGGGACAGGGCAATTAACGCGGGGAAGGAAATTTAGATGGGCAGAGTACAAGCTAAAAGTTTTTCCGTGGGTGCACTTGTAGCTCAGCTATTCGGCAATTAATCTTCCACCGATGTTACATAAGAAATTTCAAACTTACGATACTTCAGTGAACAGTAGGAATTAGAGAGGATCGTGTCAATCGTTGAAAGTCTGATGAGAATAAGGATGCAGGCGGAGCGTGGATCTCCAGCCGATGGAGATGCCCTCGATTCACCGCCGGGATCAGCGAGGTATTTATGAGAATAAAGAAAACTTCTTTATCTTGCAAAAACGCTCTAAAGTTTTCAAAAATTCATTAAAAAGTTCGGCCCGATACACCGTAACCCTGCTATTACAGTTGGACGCCCGAGGAACCCAGCGACATTCCGGACGTCGTCGTTCATCGGACTCCCGTCATAAGCGAAGGTGCGGCATCTTTCTACAACATATTGATTTCTTGCATTTATTGATTAAATTTATTCATTGTTTAGACGAGATGTGCAACCGCCTTGCGGCTCTTCCGATTGGTGTCGGGGCACTGGAGAGTGCACTGGCCACGAGCCTCTCCCTCCACTCCTCACCCACCCTCCAGTGGTCGAGACCACGACCGTAGTTTCTAACAACTAAATAGTACAGAGATTGATTGTATTCGGATATCTTTCTGTTACGTTGTTGATCCTGCATTTCAATTGTGACATGTTTCCACATCGTCGATTCCGCTTCAGAAATAATTATCAGAAAATTTTGCCCTCATTGGTACAATGTATTTTCCGTCTATAAAAAGTATGATATCTATCTCGCTGTGTAAGGCTGTCAAAGTTCACACAAATCTAGTCATTTTCCCGTTCACATTGGACAAAATATAAATCATGCCTTTCCGCTCGGTAAAAAAGTTGTGATAAGAACAGCGAGGAATCATTGAGGTGCATCATTGTCTTGCTAAATTGCAGTTCTTTTCATGTTCAAGGATCAATCTTGCCCTGCATGACCGCAAAGTGTGATAAAGTTTTTTTAAAAAAAACAATTCATCCTTGTCGATTTGCGAACGAACATGACTTCGCAACCACCATAATGCCATGTAAATTTGCCTCGTTTATTTTTCATTAGTTCCCATTGGCTATAAAAATGGCCAAATTGCGCTAGCACCATAGTCATGATGTTCACCATGAATCAAGTGCTTTGGAAAGTCGATTTCAATGTAGCGCGAACCGATTTCTCCAATCCACAATCATTTTGCGATTGAATTTAGATCAGTTCGCGGTAACTTAAAGTACAGTACTTCGATCGATCATGAAAAATTTCCTTTTTCGGCCTAAATTCGTATTTCGCTATTCTGGCAGATCCTTATTTCGTGCGCATGATTCCCACTTTTCATTACATTCATTTAATTGTCTATTTCTATGAAATTCGGCTCTCAGTTTCATTACGCTGATGGTTCTAAACAAGATAAACTCTCCGGCCATCTACTTCTTCTCCCATTTTTAAAAATGCATTTTTTACATTATTATTGTTTTTATCAATCTATATGCGCTCTTTTAGCAATGATGGCTGATCATACTAAACTTGTGCCCCATTCTACTCTCGGAATGGACGACGAGAAGGCGGAGAAGATTCGTGCGGACATTGAGGAAACCATGGGGATCAGGCAAGGTGCGCAAGTTCCTTCTTTATAAACTGAATTAAGGACAATCAATAATCCATGTGTCGGATGGGCAATATCATATTATTTACAGAACCTGATCGCCGTTCCGTGGCGTCGCAGATTGCGGACGTTTCTTCACGCTGCACCCTCTCGCCCATGGTATATAGTCGCGTTGTTAAGCCAGTTCGAATCCTCTTCCTGTTAGATGGGATTAGTCAATTTGAAAAATTCATTAATATTTGAATCAATTAAAAATATATATAATTCCATTGCAGGCTGCCTTTCACATCCAGGTGTCGCTGGACCTCTTGCTCTCTGTGTTCCTCGCCGTTCTCTCGCTGTTCATCATGTTCCGGGGGGTAGGCACTCTTCCATTTTCTTACAAGTAGCAGCCCAAATCGGCTGCTGGTATGGAAATTTGCATTTAAGCGGAATTCAAGTGTATGTGACAATGAGTTTCTCGACAATCTCGCAGCATTTATAGTGTTGCTAGCGATAAGGTAGTCGGTGAACAAAGCTATTTGAGATCATTGTCCTTTGACAGTTGCTGTTCTTTACATTCAATCGATGATTCAGGTCGAGTTAGTGTGCCAGCAGTTTCTTTACAGGATACGTGGCACTTCATCGTTGTGTGGTCGGTGGCCTTCATCGTCTTCATGCAGATGACCGTGGCTTCGATCGTCGCTCTCGTCGGACTGCTCACTCGCTCCTCTGCCCTCGTGAAGCCTTACTTCATCGCCATGGTATGTTTTGGATTTATTATTGCAACGTTATGACTACATCAAAATAAACGGAAAAAAATGAATCAAATCGAAACGATCGAATGTAAAGTGGTGAATATTTTCTTACCATTCAGATCGTGGTGCTGGCTTTCTTCGCCGCTATGTTGATCTATTTCACGATTCATGTGAGTTCAGCGATTAGAAATTATAATGCTCGTACATAGCTTATATTTTAGTTTAATTTGAATCGAATTGCCCGTTGAATCGTGCTAGACCAAACTACACTGCTAAAGCTACGCATCTTCAACGATTCATTCCTAGTTCGTCATCGTGATGCTCCCGAATGCCAACAGGCTCACGCGCAAGCAGGCGCTTTCCGTCGTGGATCCCGTCTGGAGTAATATTTTTCCACATCGATTGCTTTTTCAAACCCATTCCCAAATTGCACGTCTTCAGTGTTCACCCCTGGACGCCTCTCCCTGGGCGTGGTCATTTCGTGCTGGGTATTCGCCCTCTTCTCGACTCTCTTCATGGCCGTCATCGTGTCCTCTAACAGGAAATTCCGCCAGCATGTCATCGATGAGGTGAGGTTCCCAGCTGCGGTCATTATGTTTGAGCCATTATAGCTCGATGAGTCGAGGCGTCGTCACAGTGTTGAGGCTAACCACACGTGTGACCACACTTCGCCTTGAATCCTCTACCGATAAGTCATCGTTGTTTATTGATTCGCGAAATCGTTGGTGTTATTGATTGATTGGGAGTTGCTATTTTTTTAATTTCCTTGCACCAAATTTCATCTAATAACATCGATCTCGAATTCCTACATGTATTCCCTTTCTCATTTCTTTTTGATACTCATACCTGTCCTCATCATAATTTCATTCCATTGCACCGACTTCCAACTAAGCATTGACCCAAAGTTTCAGTACGATTCCTACCGTTCTCATTTCTTAATTAACATCCAACCGCTTTTTGTACAGAAGTTACGCAGTTCCACATGTTCATACTTGTTTCGTTTCACTTTGAAAGTGACTTGTTCATCAGAAGTTCCCTCGTTGTTGTTTCCAATGTTGCAGTTTGCTACAGTTCTGATGTAAATAAACACTTGTTCGGTTCATTACCGGAATGTCTCGAATATGTACGTATAATCCAGGCGCATTTCTTTCGCCCGTAGTGTCTAACGGGTGTCGTATTGAGCTACCTCTTTGAGAGGCGTTGAGTTGCCAATCCACTTTTTCCTGCTTCTAAATGCCTGAAGTAGCCAATTGCTCCCTGCCAGCCTACATAAATTCGTATCTCGTTATTCTGTGGCAGCTCTTTATTTCGCACGCTTATTTTCCACTTTTAACAACATCATTCTAATTGTCTATTTCTACTAAATTCATCGCTCAATTTCATTACGTTGATGGTTCTAAACAAGAAAAATTTTCCCGCTATCCATTTCACCCTCTAACATTTGTTTTAAAAATGCATTTTTACGTTACTGTCGTGCCTATCAATCTATCTGCGCACTTTTAGCAATGATGGCTGATCACATTAAAATTGTGCCTCATTTTACATTCGGAATGGACGACGAGAAGATGAAGAAGATTCGTGCGGACATCGAGGAAACCTACCGCGGGATGGGGATCCAGCCGGGTGCGACAGTTCCTGATTTACTAATCTAATGACGACAATCAATAATTCCTGGGTAGATTGGGCAATACCATATTTTTCAGAACCTGACCGCCGTTCCTTGGCATCGCAGATTACCGACGTTTCTTCACGCTGCTCCCTCTCGCCCGTGGTAGGATACAAGCGCGTTATTAAGCCTGTTCGAATCCGTTTGCTTTTAGATTGGATTAGTCAAATTGAATCGATTCAAATGTATATAAATATTTGAATCAATTTAGAAAATATATACATATAATTCCATTGCAGGCTGCCTTTCACGTCCAGGTGTCGCTGAACCTCGTGTTCTCTGCGTTGCTCGCCGTTCTCTGGTTGTTCATCATGTCCTGGGGGGTAGGCATTTTTGTATGTTTTTTCTTAGCATCTCAAATAAGCTACTGATCTTAAGATTGCATAGAAACAAAATTCAAGTGCAATTCTCAAATGAGTTCCTCGACTATCTCGCAGCATTTATGGTGTTGCTAGCAATAAGGTACTAGGTGAATAAAGCTATTTGAGATCATTGTCCTTTGACAGTTGCTGTTGTTTACATTCACTCGAGTATTCAGGTCGAGTTAGTATGCCAGTAGTTTCTTTACAGGATACGTGGGACTTCTTCGTTGTGTGCTCGGTGGCCTTCTTCGTCTTCCTGCTGACGACCGTGACTTCGATCGTTGCCCTCGTCGGACTGCCCGCTCGCTCCTCCGCCCTCGTGAAGCCTTACTTCATCGCCATGGTACGTTTCTGGATTTATTTTGCCAGGCTAGAAACAATTATCGAATAAGCTATGAAACATGGAAAACGAACGAATGTAAAGTGGTAAAATTTTCTTACCGTTCAGATCGTGGATCTGGCTTTCTTCGCCGCTATGTTCATCTATTTCACGATCCATGTGAGTTCTGCGATTAGAAATTATAATGCTCGTACATAGCTTGTACTTTAGTCTAATTTAAACCGAATTGCCCGCTGAGTCGTGTTAGACCAAACTACACTACTAAAGCTACGCATCTGCAACGATTCATTCCTAGCTCGTCATCGTGATGCTCCCGAATGCCAACAGGTTCACGCGCAAGCATCCTATCCTCGTCGATCCCATCTGGAGTAATATTTGTTTTCAGAATGCCTTTGGAATGTTGTATTTGTTTTAATGGTTATCACCCCATTCCCAAATTGCACGTCTTCAGCGTTCATCCCTGGACGCCTCTCCCTGGGCGTGGTCATTGTGTGCTGGGCATTCGCACTCTTCTCGACTCTCTTCTGGGCCCTCGTCGTGTCCTATAACAGGAAATTTCGCCAGCAGGTCATCGATGAGGTGCGGTTCCCAGCTGTGATCACAATATTTGAGCCCCATTATAGCTCGATGAGTCGAGGCGTCGTCACCATGCCGAGGCTAACTGCACTTCGCCTTGAATCCTCTGCCGATTCTTCAACCACTCGATCGCTCCACCGATAAGTCATCGTTATTTATTGATTCGGGAAATCGTTGTTGTTATTGATTGATTGGGAGTTGTTAGTGATTCGTGAACCAGTTCTATATTTTTATTTCCATGCACCAAATTCCATCTAATAACATTGACCTCGAATTCCTACATGTTTTCCCTTTCCCTTTTCTTTTTGATACTCGTACCTGTCCTCATCTCTTCATTCCATTGCACCAACTTCCAACTAATAACATTGACCCAAAGTTTCACTACGATTCCTACCGTTCTCATTTCTTAATTAAAGGGGGGCTCACCCCACCCAGCGAAGACCACAGAAATCACGAAAACACAATTTCAAAAAGTAACTAATAGTCATATTAGAACATCCATTTTGTTTTTCTGGCATTGTACCAAGACAGCGCGCAGTTTAACTTTCTGCTCTACAGTATCCACGAACCAAATTTTGAATTCGCGCGCTAAACCCTGAGGGTCAAGCAACATGGAACGTCGATTATCTTTCTGCTATATTGCTTCTATTTGAAGTGTTTTATATCATTCGATAGCATTTTTCACGCCACATGGGCTCATCTAGAGTGTCGATGCAAGTTGGAGGGTGAGGTGAGCCCTCCTTTAAAGGCCCCTTCCAAAAATGCATGCCAGTGATCAGTCATTCTAAAGCGCCTCCGCCCTCACGGGGGGCTTTCCAGTGGATTAGGCTGGAGGGGATTGGCGAAACGTGCCAGAAATGCATTGGAAATGCCCGCGGAACCATCAATCAGCATTTGGTCCAGGAAGGGCAGGCAAGGAAATGAGCACAGATTAGTCTGGACATAAATGAAATTAACCTCAAAGAGATGCACTTTTACAATTATCATAGGAGCCGGAATGATGGATCACAGCGGAACGATAAAGTACATTACCTCGCAAACGATGGTCCATCGATGGAGTGCAGACTCCTCGAGAGGTAGGCTATCCGCGTAGCCGCTGCTCCAGAAGGCTGGCGACGAGGAAGCTGAAATGTTTTTTTTAATAAATTAATTTAAACTATTTTGATTTCTTTGTCGCCTCGGTCTCTTCTCATCTCTTATCTCTCACACTGGCTTCTATTTATGGCACCGAGACAGGTGCTCAAATAACTGCTCTTCCTCGACAAGGCGGACTTGGATTGCGCAAGCGATCTCTCTCTATCCAATCACTCGGATATTCAGTTTCCCCTGTCTGCCAGAGGCACGGGCTACTTATTAAATACCTAGGCTTCCCCTGACGATCTTTGGTATAGCGTATTGGAAGCCCCTTTGGCTTCCCGACAAATGCCACTATCTTCAGCCGATCATCGTCTCGAAATGGCAGCTGTGTGTGCCACCCATAAAACAGAAGGGCGAGAGATCGAGAGGAGACGATAGACGCAGACTGTCTAATCGGGGTCACACACGCGAATTGCCGGCAATAAAGAGCTGCGCGAACGACTTTTTGCTCCCCATTTGCACATCATCATCGGTTTCTTTCCTTCCCCCTTATTCTCGGGCCATCAACCCAGATTTGGGGAAGAAATATATTATTCTAGATTTTGAGAGCTGTGGGAACAAAGAAGCCATCGGTTACTGTCCATGGTATCCCCCCTCTCAAAGCTAATTCAAGCCGACAACATTCCTCATGGAGTAATGGCCAGCACAGCTGGCTAGCTTTTCTCTGGGTAGCCGGGTAGGTTAGAGACTAAGCAGATGATGGAGAGGTTAGACGGGTTAAAGACAGAATAGATTGACAAGGTAACTTATGGCTTCTTCTTATTCTCCTCCTTGGAGCGCCTTTCCCTTCTTTGTGCAAGTGATCGATGAGCTCTTTCTAATGCTTTCTTTACACAGAAAGAGCCACGCGATCGTTTTGACAGTTACATCAGGGAGGAAGGGAAGATACACTCCCAAACTCTCAAGGATACTCCCAACAGCATAAACATCTACTTAGCGCACCCTCGCTAAAACAACAAGCGGAATACGACGCAGATTGATCAATTATGCCGTGCGATCATCTTTGGAAGTTCCAAACGCAAATCATCACACAGCAGTGCCATCAGAGATAGAGGCACAGAATTGGGACCCATATGGTTCTCTTTAGCCCATAAGTACCTGATTGTTTTGGTGCCAAGTTGCACATTGGCAAACGAATCTTACCTGGTGTTTGGCTCCAATGGTCGGCAGTCCCATGAGCGTCGACGATGGAGGAGCGTGTGGCGACCCGCGGTGCGGGTGATGCCGGCCACCCAGGTTGCCGTACATGGTTCACGGGGCGCCCGAAGACCCGTACCCTAGAAAGGATCGAAATCAGAAGTTGAGAACTACTGTGATTAGAAGCGAGCCAGTAAATAACGGAAGATTGACGTAATACTGTGTTTAACGCCGAACTGGTAAATGGCCGGAAACAAGTGCGGATCTCAAGTGGACTACGAGGTTAAAGGGCGAATGATAACGCGAGCGAGAGAACATCTGGGGATGAGAGAGGGCAGGCGGTCAGACGAGGACTGGTGCTCCTTCCCCCTCCCCCACCTCTTCCAACCTGCCACACACGCGCAAGAAAGGTAGAGGAGGCGACTGATCAACTGTCTCTCTCTCTCTTCCACTCACTGGCGGTTTGCCATTATTTGTCGTCCAGAACCTCTCAGTTCCATGATCTTTAGATCAGCAAAAAACTGAACCACTTGAACAGGAGCGGATATCCCGTCCGGGAGAAGAAAGAGAATGGGAAGAATGAGATGGGCGATAACAACTTGGAGGAGCATTAGGACACCACGCAGAGTTGTCACGAGAAATAGAGAAAGTGCAAGATGCTGACGAATGCGCTACTCTGTCGATAACTCAGCGGGAGTTTAGTACAGTTCCAATAACATCTATTTACGACCGAAAGAACGTTCTGGAGAAAACTTTCATCGACTGAATCGCTCGCAGTATTGAAAAAAGCCAGAACCCATTTTCTGCGACTGGTATCTAACTTGCTTATTTTGGTATAGGGCAACGAGAGTATGCTCCGGAACGTTTTTACTGCCGACAATATCACATTGCGCGTAGGATCTAGTCTCTCCAATTGTGTCTAAATATCCCCCACAAACAACGAGATACGACATTTCAAAGCGGGAGGAAGAATAATTGTCCCATGATTTCACCACAGAACGAGCGGCATGGAGTGCAACCCGCGAGAACGGAATAATCAACGACAGAAAAAAGAGTAATTGGAAAGAACGCAGCTGATTGGGTCTGCCCGACCCGAACCCCTCTCTCTAAAACAGAAAGCCTCTAACAAGTGGCAGTGGTCCCTGGAGGGAAGGCTGATGAACCCAGAGAAGAGGGGGCGGGAAGACATTCCTCCATTTAACGAACTGTCCTTGCAGTGGGAAGGAGGAGACACTTGCAGGGGTGAATAACAAGACATAAATAAATCCCTGGAGGTCATCGGTCTCCCAAGCGAGAAGGAAGAGAAAGAACTATTGAAACTTTGATACTTTTGACGCGGAAACGAGGCGTTCGGATTCGCCCATTAAAATTATGGGACTCGCGGAAACCGAAAAAGACGAGGGGAGTGAAGTTTGCATATCGGCGCATTCTCGCAAGGGCATATCGAGCGGCGAAACGCCCACACTTACCCTTCTAAACGTGGTAGACCTCGGAAAATCCCGGAGTCTAGACAGTGTTGCCGAGTCTTAGGACTCTCATTGAGCAGCGGACCATCCGCAGCAGTTTTTTCGCCGAAACTTCCGCGAGCACCCTATTTCGAATCATGCGCCGCGTCTATGCAAAGAAAGAGAGACGAATTCCTCACTAGGGCATGAAACGCCCACACATCCCCTTCTAAACCCCGACTGACTGACTGGCTGATAACGGGAATGACTCGGCCCTTCTGCTATCAGAGCGGGAGGAATGCCGTGACCTCGCGAGATCGTCCACTCATAGAGCGCGTCTAACTCCCAGTGACGGTACTAATCACTGGAATGGGCTAATCAATACCGCTTGATAGCGTCCCCAAACCTAATCCGACACGCTTCTTTAGTCGACCGATGACTCTCGTCCTCTCGTGCACAAAGGCGAAAAAGCCATGAGCAGATATGAGTCTGCAGTGCCGAAAGGGGAGAAGGAGGAGGAAGAGGATAAAAGGGCCTGGGACTGGCGCGACACTGTGGGAACGAGGAAAGTGGAGACCCCGGAAAACGACTGCTATACAAGTAAGAGGCAAAGAGCGAGGGCAGAGAACGAAATGTTTATTTCGGAGCAGGGAAACTGGATCGCGCAATATCAATGTCAATGTGCAACACGAATGTAAAAGTGAGTTCTTCAGTGTGGACTGTGATTCTGCGGATCTACCAAGAGGGGTTTATCACTAAACAAAATCAAATTAGCAGCGCTTGCAGAATAATACAACGCGCGGCAAATTCGGAATATCTAGCGTCGCAGATATGAATCACGGCTCCTTTGTGATCAAGGGGAATGAGAAAGTTAGCAGCCTTATGAATCGAACGTTCGCCCTGGCGGTAAGCACAAAGAGCGCCTTTAGAGGGGACAGCAGGCTCACCGGAGACAAGGGGACAAACGGGGGGGG